>JBAMBJ010001629.1:0-38740 GCA_037043495.1 Drosophila recens
AAGGGCTCCGGGAGCTAGCGGCTGCTCCCGAATTCAGATTTCGTGCCCACCGCTGTTGTTAAGTGTAGAAAGTAGCGCCAACATATAATATTAAAATTACATTTTGGCTTTCAAAACTTATATATATATATTTTAACAGTTTTGAAATTAAATTATTCTCAAATTAATTTTTTTTTTAAAGTTGAAGACAGAAGCTGTACTCCAGAAATTTTTAAATTTTAAACTCTTGTTAAAATCTACAAGTTTTTCTATAGATTTTAAGTTAAAGTATTGAAAAAAGATTTTTACTTGGAACCATTTTCAGTTGAGATTGGAGCAAACCAATATATTCTTAATTAATTTAATAAAAATAATATAATTGATCTTTTGGAGACTGGTCTGGTCAGTTATATAAAAGTTATATTAGAAAACTATTTAAAATATTTTAAAAAAATGGAGTCTAAAATTCTTGCACTTTTCAGTTATGCTAATGCCAAAATCCCTTTCAATCTTTGCAGATTGCCAATGCAGTCCAGTTGGATCGTTATCAGCTGCTTGCGATAAGCGCTCCGGCCAGTGCTCCTGCCTGCTGAACGTGGCCGGTCGTCGTTGCGACAAGTGCAAAGCGGGACACTGGAATCTGACGCAGGGCGTCGGCTGTCACGACTGCCAGTGCGATCCGCACGGGGCGCGAAGTCACGAATGTAATCCGTGGACGGGTCAGTGCGACTGCAAGATCGGCGTTGGCGGCCGCCACTGCAATGAGTGCACCGAGGGCTTCTTTGGGTTCAGCACGGAGGGCTGTCAGCGCTGTGCCGCCTGCGCGGCTGAGGGTCAGGTGTGCGATCCGCTCAACGGTCGCTGCATTTGTCCCAAATTCACACGCGGCCTGGGCTGTGCCCAGTGTCAGCCCGGCACCTGGGGCTGGCAGGCGCGTCTGGGCTGTCGCGAGTGCGAGTGCGATCACATTGGGTCCATTGGCCAGCATTGTGCGGCCGTCGGCGGCCAGTGCCAGTGCCGTGAGGGCTACGCGGGCCGCACCTGTGACAGCTGCGCCGTCGGCTACTTTGGATATCCCGAGTGCCGACGCTGTGGCTGCGATGCAGCGGGATCGTTTACCCGAGCCGACGGTCTAATTGCCTGCGACTCCAACGGCCAGTGTCCCTGCAAGTCGCTGGTGGTGGGCCTCAAGTGTGACACGTGCATGCAGAGCACCTTCGGCCTGTCCTCGCTCAATCCCGAGGGATGCACCAGATGCTTTTGCTTTGGCCGCGCCGCCGAGTGCGAGCAGAGTGAACTCTCCTGGGGTCACATTCGGATGTCGGAGGCGCGCAATCTCAGCATACAACAGCTGCGTCCACAGCACGTGCCCAGCGGCGAGTTCGAGTACATTGTGGTCGTGCAGATGGCGGGCAGCGTTTCCTATCGCGAGGATGCGGAAATCCAGCGCATGAACGACCTCAGCCTGGTGCCGCGCTCCACGGGCAACGTGTCGATTGGCGCCTACTCCCAGTTCCATCAGCCGCTGTACTTCCAGCTGCCCCCGCAGTTCTATGGCGATCGCACCACCAGCTACGGCGGCTACTTGTACTTCTCCCTGCTCACAGATGGCGCCCACACGCCGCTGGAGCGTAAGGTTCTGGCCCAGTATCCGTTGGTGCAACTTCATGCCCATGCCAAGCTGGTGCTGGACTTCTACGAGTACGAGGAGTTCGAGTATTCGCTGAATGTGACGCACCGTGTGCCGCTGCACGAATCCTACTGGAAGTATCATCACAACAGCCAGGCGGTGGATCGCGGCACTCTAATGGCAGCTCTGCAGAATATTCGACACATCTTTCTGCGCGCCTTTGCCTTTGCCGAGTTTCAGCAAGTCGTGTAAGTCGCGTTCTTTACTTAATAAATATGTTCATACGCTGGGAAAAGGTATGGTCGAGCTCCCGACTATTAGGATACCCGTTACTTACTTAAATACATTTTAAATTTTTTATTGCATGCTTTTAGGCACTTAGTATTGCTTAAAAGCTGTAATCAACCATTACCACCTTTCTTTTTGTCCGATCTTGTTATGATTTAATAAGATGATAGGTAGTAATAGTAGCTAACGGTAATGAGTTAAAAAATTATAATATATTGAAAAATATGCGTGTGGTGGCTTTTCGCGATTTACGGGGGCGGAAAGGGGCGTGTCAAAATTTTGAAACAAACTTGATCTGCGTGGGGTTTATAGAAATCTGTGTGCCAGATTTGGTTGCTCTAGCTCATGGAAGTTTTTGAGATCTAGGCGCTCACACAGACGGACAGACGGACATGGCTATATCGACTCGGCTGTGGATGCTGTTGATGCTGATCCTTCTCCCTGTTACAGTACATTGCAACGAATACAATATCCCCTTTTACTTATTTTTTTAAGTAGCGGGTATAAATTTGTACACTTTGAAAAATATGATTTCCTAAAATTCAGTACTAGATACAAGTACATTTTGGGATAAATTCAAGATTTGTTTGTACTGAAATAAGATATATTCGGATCTTTTACAAACCGAAATTAATCCCATAACGTAGCTTAAAGTATCCCCCAAAAATCTTTTTTTAAGATTTCCGGAAAAGCGAACTTCAAATAGGATTTTTGCTTTTAAGATTGTTCATACCTGAGTATCCTCTCATTAAGTACGGAAATCCTGATTTTTTTAGAGTATTTAGGGCTGTGTTGCATTTGTTGAAATATATGTAACAGGGAGAAGGAAGAATGCTCGACCCTATAAAGGAGCGGTAGGCACAGAATCTGAGTTCGGGAGCACTACAACCAAAACTACAACAACATCAACAACAACAACCCGATAATAGTCATACCTAATTTGCCGATCACCCAAATGTGCGAGCAAAAAAAATAGGCAGATATAAAGTTGGGAGCAGCCGTTAGCTCCCGGAGCCCGCTATAACGTATATATGTGATCGCCGCTATAAAGTATATATGTGATTCGCCATCAGCCCGAAAGCCCGAATCCATACCTCCATATCAGTCTGTCCGTATAAGCACACACATAATTCGATCAAGCTAGTTTCAAATTTCATATTTGCATTACAAATACAACCACACTCAACAGTTATAAAGAAATAACTTTCTTCTTAGTGCTTAAGCACATCAAGATCGAAGAAAGTCGGTGTCTCGACAAAATCCTTTACCGCTGGACTATTTGTAGTAGAATTCA
The DNA here is from genome assembly GCA_037043495.1 of Drosophila recens. Lineage (NCBI taxonomy): Eukaryota > Metazoa > Arthropoda > Insecta > Diptera > Drosophilidae > Drosophila > Drosophila recens. The sequence continues at coordinate 3,192 of JBAMBJ010001629.1, forward strand.
TGTTACTCTTAAAAACATCTAAATATTCTCCATTCTTCATCCATAGCCTACATAATGTGCACATGGATGCTGCTATATTTGTGCAAGGCTCAACCAATCTCATTGCCAAGGGCGTCGAGCGCTGCAAGTGTCCCAAACGATTCGATGGTCTGTCATGCCAGGACCCGGGACACTCGTACTATCGCTGGCGCAACACAAGTGACGTGGAAAGCGTGTTCATTGAGGATCTAATTGGACGTGCAGCACCCTGCCACTGCAACGGACGCAGCAATGATTGTGATCGCGAAACGGGCGTGTGTTTGGTAAGAAACTTCACTTGCATAGTTTTATTAAAGTGCGCGCTTTCGTATTGTATATTGTGACAGCCATTTTTAATTCAATCATCAACTAATTAGCTCTGTGGTAGTTCACTTTTGAATAGGAGTGAACGGTTTTTGAAAATGTAACTTTTATTTTTATTTTGACAAATTCCTGTCAGATATATTTAATTTATAATTTATTTAATTTCTTTATTTCTATTCCTAGTGTTACAAGCTAACCGCTTATTATTTAAGGCACTAGACACTATTATAATCATTGACTTTAAAATAATATTTATATAAAACAATTTACAATTATTAAAGAGATGAAAATAGTAGCTAATTATAAAAATGTAAGCTTTAGTTTTCAGTTGTAAGATTAATTTTCATTTACGTTTACAATTTTAATTTTCTAAAATCTATTGTGATGCATGAATTATTCTACCATTATTATTATTTTTATTATTATTATTATTTCCTTTATTTTTATATTATTATATTATTTTATATTATTTTTATTACTACTATTATTATTATTTTAATTATTTCCTTTATTATTATATTATTTTTTATTATTTTAATTTATTTTATTTATGTTTAAATTTTAAATATTTTTTGATTATTATATTTTCATATTTATCTTATTTATTTACGCAGAATTGTCGTGAAAACAGCGGCGGTGCACATTGCCAGCAGTGTGCCGACGGCTTCTACGGCGATCCCAACTCCCGCCACGGCTGCCAGGCCTGTCCGTGTCCGGAGACCAACCGCAACTTCGCCCGCGGCTGCAACGTGTGGGAGGGCGAGGTCAGCTGCATCTGCAAGCCCGGGTACACGGGCCGCCTCTGCGAGCGTTGCCGCCAGGGCTTCTTTGGCAATCCCATGCTGTACCCCAATAGCAGCTGCCAGGCCTGCAATTGCCATCAGGATGGCATCCGAGCCGAGGGCTGCGACACGGAGACGGGACAGTGTTATTGTCGCGAAGGCGTCACCGGCCTCAAATGCAACAAGTGCGAAGCGGAGCGACATCATCTCGTAGAGAACGGATGCAGAGGTAAGTTGACCAGTGTAAGCTGAGCACAGTATATCTAAAGATATAAATCTATTTAGTCTGCGACAATTGTACTTTGCTACTGCTGGACTACGTGGAACTGGTGGGTCACAAGCTGCGCCGTGGACTGCACAACATGGACCTGACGGGCATACCGGCACCGTATCTCAAGTTGTCCGAGTACGAGCGTGCCTATGAGATTTGGCGTGCTCGTCAGCAGGATTATAGCCAGGCCAGGCAGCTGGTTCTTGGCTATGACAATGCTGCGCTGGTTAAACTCGATGCCCATGCGGAGAACAACAAGTTTCAGTCGACGGAAGGCTGTGGCCACCATTGGCAAACGCCAACATGCACTCAACTCCATGCACGGAGCAGCTTTGGTGGTGCAGCAGGATGTGGACGCTCTCCGTAGTGAGATTGTGCAAACGTTGCACAATTTACGCAACTATGGCCAAGGAGCCCAGCATCTTAGTCTGCCGACGGCTCTGAAACAGGCCCGTTTCTATCTGGAGGCCATCCAGCAACATCATCAGCTGGTGCAGGACATTCGCAACACCAACGATTGCGCCTGGCAGCATTTCTATGCCATGGGCAATGCTTCAGATGCGGCGTACGATCAACGTGCCCGCCTGGAAATGCTCTGGCGTGATCTGAATCAAACCAACCATCGTGTGGCGGACATGCGTCTGTATATTGATCGCACCGAGGATGTGGAACGCGAGGCCGACGATGTGCTGGAGCATGTGCGCAATTTGAGCGGTCATGTGAGGGAACAGTATCATCAACTGGGCGATCTGGGCGAGCGCATTGGCCAGCATCTTAACCAGAGTTTCGTAGAGCGTGGCGAGGATATGTTAAGAACAACAATCGCACACCAATCCCAACTCAATGACCAGCGACATCAGCTGACAGCCTCGGCTGCACATCTGGACGACACACTCCTGGCCCAAACGGAGCTGCAGCGGGAAGTGCGCAAGCACTGGCTGCCCAAGGCGGAGAAACATGCGTCGCGTCTGCTCGAGCGATCCAATGAGTACGCCAGGCAGTTTCAGCCAACTAGGAATGGGGCGCGCATTGCAATGCTTGCCAGGTAAGAGCAGGCATTAATTTTATAGACATATGTACACTACTGGCCCAATTAATAAGTACACTCTTCAATCAAATTCAGTTTGACTTTTGATTTCAACGGCCATTAATCAGCTGTCATTAATTTCTTTAGCACTAAAATACACCAAATATACTCAAATATACTGAGCATCGATATACGATTTCGACTTTTTTATCGAGCTTTCCACATCTTTATTTTGTGCAAACATGAAAGACTTTTCGTATTCATAGGGGAGGGTCTAGCATTGTTGCAAGAAATTTTTCTGTGCAAGTTGTTGTTGTGACAAGTTGCACACTTGCAATCTGAAACGCTGCAAGGGTCAAGTGAACACCCTATATGTATTTTTTTGTATTATTATTATTATTATTATTGTTATTATTATTATAAGAGCGGCCAGAACAGGTTTTCTCTGTCAAATCTGACTTCATCCAAGGTCCGTTTGCAGAAAAAATATAAAACAGAGAGCAGCGGAAATTCTAGCTTTTTGAAACACTGTTTGACTTTTTCCGCTTCTTTTACTCTAAGCAAAACATACACTGGCGAACATATTTATTCGCACAGCAAGCATCTTTAGATTTGGGGGTTATTTGCGCCGATATCGTTAACATATTTGTATCATTCGAAAGGTAATTTAAATTCCGTTTGAATGATACAAAACTACCCATTAAAAACATCGAATTTATGTAAAAGTCAACTTTTTTCCTCGATTTTAAAAAAAAAAAGTTTTGATGCAAAAAACTCTTCAAACAATTCTGGGAGTGACTGGAAAAGACAATTTTCAAAAATCTCTTCGCAAATACTTTTTCTGATTTTATGAAAATTTATAAAAATTACTATTTTAAGCCTTTTTTCCAACTTTTCACACAAAAAGTGGCTTTTTAGAAATTTTCAAAACATCATAAAAATACGAGCAAAAATATTTTTGAAAATTTTTTTTTTGCAGTTACTCTTAGAATTGTTTCAAATATTTTTGGGAATAAAAATATTTTTTTTGAAGAAATCGAGGATAAATGTGGAAAAAGTAGACGTTCCCAAAAACTCGAATTTTTCAATGGGTACTTAATGGGTTAAGGAAGTTTGTGCATCATTCAAACGGAATTTAAACGACCTTTCCAAATATGATTTTGTTACTATGATGACTTGACTTACAATAGCAGTTAAAGTTAAAAAAAAGTGTGTACGCATAATTTCTGGCGAGTGTATGTAAAACTTTCAAGTAAATTAAATATTTTTGCAAAATTTAATAGGATCTATAAGGCAGATAATAGATTCGGGCATTTATTAAAATGAGAGAATAATGGATGGGAATAAAAATAGTTTAATTCATATGTAAATGTTAATAAGGATCAAGAAAACAATAGTTTTTTTCCAAAAACGCCTTTTGTTGCTTTTTATAGTTAAAAGTTATTATAATTATCATTATCATTCGTTTAAGCATAAGCACTTGCGTTATTATTAGCATTTACATTGTCATTATTATTATTAATTACACTTATTATAATTACTGTTTTCCAGCTCGGCACACAGCAACATATCCAAAGCCATTGAGGACGCACGCCAAGCCTCCCTGCTCGCCAAGGAGCGAGTCTACGAGGCCCAGCGCACCCTCTACCCCAGCGATGGCAGTTCCATGATTGAACGCGCCAAGCACTCGCTGCATGTTTCCAAGCAGCTGCAACGCGAGGCACTGCAGCAAATGCAAAAGTCCACAGTGCTCAAGGGCAAGCTGCAGGAACAGGAGCAGCAGGTGGAGGGCATTAAGCGCATCATCTTCGAGACGGGGCAGCGCAGCAATAACATAACCAGCCAACTACAGTTACTGAATAACAACTCGGCACGTCGCCTAGCCCAATCGAGCATGGAGCTCGCCCAGAAGACCAGCGATGAAATGCACGCGGAGCTGCACACGGCCCGGGAGATGCAACAATCCATACAAAATATGCGAAAATCATTTGCGATGCTCGAGCCCGACTGGGAGATCAAACTGGGCATGGCGGAGGAGAACATCTCGTTAACCAAGACGAATCTGAGATTGGCCAACGTGTCACTCAGCTACATCGAACAGCAGTCGACCAAGGAGCAGCAAGTCTTCGAGACCTGGAATAACAGCATGGCCCAGCAGCTGCAACAACTCAGAGATCAGATTGCCAAGGCAAGACATGCGGCAGAGGCGGTAAGTTGGATGGTGTCCAAAAGTATGGGGATGTAGAGGAACCAGGGCAAAAGACAATTGAAATTTATTTATTATGATCGACATATTTCACTCGATTTCACGCAAAATAAACCTCTTTACGAGGTAAAAATCTAGCGACGAACACAGTTTTATGCCCCTTAATTTCTGATAACCAACTTTGTGACGAATAATATTAAGCTTTACACATAAATTATTTTAAAAAAAATTTTGTCCCTCGGCATATTGCATGAAATTCTTTATACCTCACTAGGGGCTCCGCCCTGCTCGCTTCGCTCGCCAACCCCCGCTCGCTTCGCTCGCAAAATTGAAAAGAAGGTGTTTTGTTGTCCAGCTTAACAAATTTAAACTGCTCGCTTCGCTCGCCAGCCCGCAGATCGCTTCGCTCGCAAAAATTTAAAAGAACTTCTTTAGTTGTCCGGTTCAACAAATTAATACAATATAAGAGGGTCCGTCCCCTGCTCGATTCACTCGCAAAATTAAAGAGAAGGTTCTTAGTAGTTGGCTTTAACAAATTTATATAATACTAGGGGGCTCCGCCCCTGCTCGCTTCGCTCGCCAACCCCCGCTCGCTTCGCTCGCAAAATTGAAAAGAAGGTGTTTTGTTGTCCAGCTTAACAAATTTAAACTGCTCGCTTCGCTCGCCAACCCGCAGATCGCTTCGCTCGCAAAAATTTAAAAGAACTTCTTTAGTTGTCCGGTTCAACAAATTAATACAATATAAGAGGGTCCGTCCCCTGCTCGATTCACTCGCAAAATTAAAGAGAAGGTTCTTAGTAGTTGGCTTTAACAAATTTATATAATATAGCATTTTTTGTAAAAAAAAACGGAAATATTCAAGTTCCGCTGTCCGCGGTTTCAATGTTTCTCCAGATTTGGCGGGAAAAAAGCTAAATTTGGCGGAAAAAAGCTAAATTTGAGGAAAATTCAAAATTTATCAAGAAGAGTTAATGTCTGAGTTTTTTAAGAATATCTCATATAACAACAGAGTTTTTGATTCTAAAGGTTAACTTGCATCCGATTAATCCTATGGCAGCTATATGATATAGTCATCCGACTTTGACCAAATTTGGTACGAATGTAAGAGACAGTCCCAAACATATAATCTGTGAGTTAGGATGAGATATCTTAAGAAACAAAAAAGTTTTTCGTACTAAAGGTCAATTAACATCCGATTATTCCTATGGCAGCTATATGATATAGCCATCCGATTTCAACCAAGTTTGGTCAGAATGTAAAGGACAGTCCCAAACATACAATCCGTGAGTTTGGTTGAGATATCTTAAGAAACAAAAAAGTTTTTCAAACTAAAGGTTATTTTGCATCCGATTGTTCCTATGGCAGCTATATGATATAGTCATCCGACTTTAACCCAATTTGGTCAGAATGTAAAGGACAGTCTCAAACATACAATCTGTGAGTTTGGTTGAGATATCTCAAGAAACAAAAAAGTTTTTCATACTAAGCAATTCTGTGACCTTTGACCTTGATTTTGACCCACTTACAGGTCGAATTTTGCAAAACGCCGTCTTATTGCACGATGAAATTATCTCACCTATGTTGTGTGAAAATTTCAGCTTGTTATCTTTTACCGTTTGGGCTGCACGTTGATTCTCAGTCAGTCAGTCAGTCAGTCAGTGAGTCAGGACAAAGAGTTTTATATATATAGATAGCATTTTTTGTAAAAAAAACGGAAATATTCAAGTTCCGCTATCCGCGGTTTCAATGTTTCTCCAGATTTGGCGGGAAAAAAGCTAAATTTGGCGGAAAAAAGCTAAATTTGAGGAAAATTCAAAATTTATCAAGAAGAGTTAATGTCTGAGTTTTTTAAGAATATCTCATATAACAACAGAGTTTTTGATTCTAAAGGTTAACTTGCATCCGATTAATCCTATGGCAGCTATATGATATAGTCATCCGACTTTGACCAAATTTGGTACGAATGTAAGAGACAGTCCCAAACATATAATCTGTGAGTTAGGATGAGATATCTTAAGAAACAAAAAAGTTTTTCGTACTAAAGGTCAATTAACATCCGATTATTCCTATGGCAGCTATATGATATAGCCATCCGATTTCAACCAAGTTTGGTCAGAATGTAAAGGACAGTCCCAAACATACAATCCGTGAGTTTGGTTGAGATATCTTAAGAAACAAAAAAGTTTTTCAAACTAAAGGTTATTTTGCATCCGATTGTTCCTATGGCAGCTATATGATATAGTCATCCGACTTTAACCCAATTTGGTCAGAATGTAAAGGACAGTCTCAAACATACAATCTGTGAGTTTGGTTGAGATATCTCAAGAAACAAAAAAGTTTTTCATACTAAGCAATTCTGTGACCTTTGACCTTGATTTTGACCCACTTACAGGTCGAATTTTGCAAAACGCCGTCTTATTGCACGATGAAATTATCTCACCTATGTTGTGTGAAAATTTCAGCTTGTTATCTTTTACCGTTTGGGCTGCACGTTGATTCTCAGTCAGTCAGTCAGTCAGTCAGTGAGTCAGGACAAAGAGTTTTATATATATAGATTAATATTACTTTTTTGCGCAGTGCCAAGTGACAAACTTTATTTTTAAATAATTTATATGAAAAACTTAATATTACAAATAGTAAAAAATTAAAAAAATATATCAAAAGGCTCCAACTGCCCCATTTGCTCCAATCGATTAAATTTTCCCCTCCCATTAACACCTGTTTATTTCACGAACTAGGTGAGTTTCCAAAAGTCTTAGTATGCACATTTGTTAGTTAAATTGATACATTTCGATCGGTATGTAACTCGACCTGATCGGGCAGTCATGGCAAACTTTCCATTCTTCCTGTGTATATATGCTAGTCGCCTTCGCACCCTTCGTGCTGCTTTCGTCACTAGCGCGGACTGTCGTCCGCAGTGGTAAAAAAGATACTTTTCTTCCTTTGGGTTTCTCTGGGTTCCTTTTATGGGGACATGCCAAAATATTGCAAGACAATCTTACCCTTTAAATGATTTTGATATTGATACAAAAATTGAAAAAACCATAATTTAACTGATTTAGTTAAATCATTTTTTATATCTTCTGTTTTTGAAAATCACAGTCGGAGCATTTTAAAAATTGCTCATGATTAATTTAATCATTATCTTTAAAAATAACCATTAAAATCCATACATTGAAATGAACATTATTTATTTTTAAATTCAGACAATTAAAAATAATTATTATATACGATCCCTGGAATGTAATGTATTATTGCTACTTCAGATTGACGTCTCACTGGAGTCGCTGGGTCCGAAATGCAGTCGCACTTATTTGCCGGTCTCCTACGGCTTGAGCACCTCGAATTCCCTGCGTTTGAGCTTTGCGCTATCGAATCACATGGGCAACTCGCCCCTGTTGCATGTCGAGGGCAGCGAGGGGCGACACATAACCTTGGAGCTGTACAAGCGACGGGTGCGTCTGGTTTGGAATCTGGGCGGAAGTACGACGACAATCACACACCCGCTGGAGGTGCAGACCCGTGATCCCAAGTTCGATGATGCCTGGTATCAGGTGGAGGCGAATCGTACATTGAATCTGGGCAGCTTGCTCGTCAGGCGTATGAACAACTATGGCGCCCTCGGCCAGGCGTCGCCAGTAACGGGCTCCACCGACGCGGAGCACACGCGATTCTTTCAGACGCACAACGAACGCATTTTGCTTGGCGGCTATGCGGCCAAGGAGCTGACGTCGGGTCTTAATGTGGTCGTGCATCAAGTGGAGGTGGACAACAAGCCATTGGGTCTGTGGAACTTTGTGGGCAGCGAGGGACGCTGCGGTGGCGCCATGATTGGAGCGAGGGAATCATCCGCCTCGTCGGTGGCTCGCCACTTCAATGGCTTGGGTTATGCCCAGCTGAAGAAGACACGTCCACGTCCCTATCGCAGGAATCTATTTGCACTGCAGATGACGTTCCGCACGCTGGACGAGAATGCGTTGCTCTTCCTGGCGGTTGATGACAAGAACGTAAGATGTTCGCCTAAAACTATCGATGAAGTTTTCCTAAATTCCCTTTCTTTGAATTCCTTTAGAACCGCTCGGTGTCTGTAACATTGAGTCGCGGACGCATTATGTTCCGCATCGACTATGGCGACGAATCCAAGTTGGAGATCAACACGACCAAGAAGTACAACACTGGCCAATGGATCAAAATCGAGGCAGCCAGAGAATTCTCCGCCAGACGCAGCACTGAGAACGGCATGCTCCGTGTGAATAACGATCGCGCCATCTCCGGAGCACCCACGCTGCCAGTGAAGAGTCACATGCTGCCGGATCTGTCGAAGGCAATTTATTACTTGGGCGGTGTGCCACCAGGTGAGTGTTCCTCAGCCATCTACGATCAATGGATGTTTATTAATGGATTCTATATACGAATGTCGAAAAATATTACTCAGAATCATACCTGTTAAATTACGGAAAAAACTTAGGAATCGAATAATTAGGAATCCAAAATTTCGAATCCGAAATTAGGAATACAGTTATTAGTGATTCCAAAATTAGGAAGACAACAATTGGGAAAGCAAAAATTGGGAAGACAAATAATTGGGAGGACAAAAATTGGGAGAACAAAAATTAGGAAAACAAAAATTGGGAAAACAAAAATTAGGAAAAGCCGAAATCAAAAATTTTTTAATTTTTAATAAATTATATTTAAAAAAATTTAATTTAAATTTAAATTTTATTTAATAGCCGAAATCAAAAATATTTTAATTTTTAATCAATTTTATTTTTAATAAAATATTTGTGATTTCGGCTTTTTCCTATATGCAAAAAGGCAACATATGTCGAACCATTTATTTCAAAATCAGGACTCCGATTGCCAGCGCATGTGATATTTATTCGAACCATTATATTTGAAAATCTTCATGTTTTGCACATATTTTTCAGTGTAGTTAGAAATGCAATAGTTTGATCATCAGCTTCTTGACACGCTTAGACTACGAAGTCTCTGACATTTTCTTTTGATAATTTAGCATTTTTTTTTAATATCGAAGGAATTTAACCAATGACAGGAAAACCAAAAATAATTTTCCCAATTTTTTTTCTAATTTTTTTTCCAAATTTTTGTACTCTGAATATTTTTCTTTAGTTGAAATTCTTAATTTATGATTCCAAAGTTTTTCTTCCCAATGTCTGGATTCCTAAAATTTTATTCTTGGTTTTTTTTTTCTTTTTTAAAATTCCTTAAAAATGTTTCGAATTCGCATGAGGTACCTTATTAATGTATCTTTTTATAGGCTTTACTTCTGGAACCACCAAAGCACCCGGCGCAGACAATCCCTTTCTGGGCTGCATGATGGATGTGCAGGTGAACGGGGAGACCTACGATCCGCTCGAGAGTTCTACCTACTTTGGTGTGGAGTCCTCCTGCAAGGATATGATCACTAAGTATTTATAACACACATAATAGCATTCAAGCCCAACCTAATTGTTTGCTGCCTCAACAGAGCTGGCTTCACCGGCAATGGATACCTGGAGCTGCCCTCCCAGTCGCTGAGGAAGCGGGCCAACACTGGCCTGGTCTTCCGCACCCTGCAGCCGGACTGTCTGCTGCTGCTCGCTGCCTATCCGCCGGAAGTGCTGGCCGACTATGATGCTAAGGACATTAAGGGCAACTACTCAATGAGCTTGATCGATGGCCAGCTGCAGGTGTGGATCAATTCCGGACGCAGCTTCATCAAGATGTACTCGAATGCCAGTCAGCTGAACGATGGCGAGCTGCATGTGATCAATCTCATCAAGACTGGCCGCAGACTGGAGCTGATGGTGGACGATGAACAGCAGGATTTGCGCAGCTTGAGTGGCACACCATCGCTGGTGAGCCTGCCCCAAGATGCCGGTGGTCTTTACATTGGAGGAGCCCCACCACATGAGATTTACACCCCACTGGCGCCGACATTCGTGAAGCTGGAGGGCGCCATTCGCGATGTGGTGTTCAACAATCGCACCATTAACTTTAATGACGCCCTGACCTTTGCCAATGTACAGATTGGACGCAATGGTCCAGTTATGGGCAGCTTGAAGGGCGGACTCTACGACGTGCTGCTCAAGACGGAGCCGATGATTGGCAAGAGTTTCACTGCCTCGCCGGAGGGTTGCAAGCGGGTGAGTTGTTGACTTCAGATACATTGGGATCGGTTCAATTAATCCGGAATTCGGGCTCAGTGTGAGATGCATGTATATATATAATTTGTGGCTGCCTAACTCTCAACTTTTGATCGACTTAAATGTTTCTCTTTGTTCTTATAGGATTTTAGTTGCTAAGCAATTATGTCAAAGCTGATACGCTAAAAGCTTCAAGCGCTGCGCTGCCAGAAAGCTCTTTTGTATACTAATTTCGCCTAAAACAAAAAAACAAAAGCTTACTAAACATAGCTACTCAATGTGGTCTACATGTGGATTAATCATACAATCATCAATTAGAATAACCTCTGACTTAACCATAAGCTTCATCTGAGCTTAACTCCAAGGCATTTTCACTTGGCTTCAAGCTTTAACACGACAAAAGATTTCAAGAATATAAAGTTGAAGGCCAACTTGAATAGTTTTTAAGATCATCAATTAGTTGTAAGTTTTAAAACTCGGTTCTCGGTTAACAAAAGTGACATATTTGAATTAAAAATACATTTGACAACAACATGTTTGTGAATATTTCATACAACTTTAACTTCTTATGTATGAGAATAATACTTAAATAAGCTCGCATAAATATCATAAATATCATAAATACTTAAAAATATAAATACATATTTCACTCATCAACGCTTTGTGTACGTTTTTGCTTTCATTGATGTATCATACGAATAACTTTTGCACTCTGCCACTTCAACTACATAAATTGTTATCACATTTTGCGTTTTAAATAAAAACAAATCTTAACAAAAAACAAAAGAAATAAATATTTTATTTTTTAACATCACTTAAAAACTGAGCTCGCACTCAGAAAACTCGCTCACAAAAGCTCAGAACTAACACAAAGTCGTCGTGGTGAGTTAAGTTCCCGTTAAGTACTCAGGCTAGAACTAAGATTAATGCAATCATTTTGATTTTACAGATTGGCAGTTACTCCTACGAACCGAATGCCTTCAAGTTTGGAGACGAGCTCTACAGCTTTTCGCAGCTGAAGCTGCCGGAGCGTCACTTCTGGCAGCGCAACTTCCATCTGAGCTTTGACTTCCGCTCCTTCTATCCGAATGGAATGCTCTACTTGTCACCGGGCACCAAGGAGAAGCCCAAGCATTATGTGGCGCTACTCCTCAAGGATGGGCAACTGGTGCTGATCGTGCGGGGACGTCGACGCGAGGAGCTGCAGCTGACGGCCAAGCTGAACGACGGCGAATGGCACCGGGTGGCGATCAGTTGCCATGACCGCAAGGTCACCATGAGCGTGGAGATTGGGCGAACGGACCAAAAGACATCGGCCCAAATGAAGGTGCCCAAGAAGATTGGCTCTTCGCAGCATTTGCTGGTCGGTGGCCTGCCCCAGGCGCCAGTGAAGGTGCCCTCCGAGCTCTATATGCGCCTGGAGGCATTCAAGGGCTGCCTGCGACGCTTCAGCATTAACAACAGCACACAGGATCTGGCACGTCCGGGCAAGCACGCAAATGTGGGCCAATGTTTTCCCACTGTGGAGCGAGGCAGCTATTTCCCAGGCGATGCCTATGCCGTATATAGTTAGTTATCTTAGAGTGTAAATGATTACCTTAAGATCCTAATGTGATCCTTATGCTTGCAGAGAAAAACTTTCATGTGGCCAAATACTTGGAATTGGAAATGGAATTTCGCACCTCCGAGCTATCTGGAATATTGCTGAGCGTTTCCGAGCCAAGCGGCTTTCCGGCCCTTTCCCTGGAGATCAACAATGGCAATGTGAGTGACAGTCAACAACTTGAAACATTTGATTTCAAAAAATCAACTAGAATACGTATACAAAAAAATAATGATAATAATTAAATATGAGCGAAAAAATACAACTCACAAGTAATTATTCGTGTGTGCTACAGAAACCTCTTTCACTTGAATTTGACGTAAATTTGTATGAAATTTACGTCATTTTTCAGGTGAAAGAGATTTCTGTAGCACACCCGATTATCTATGATTTTTATTTTTTTTTTCGCTCAAAATAAATTTGCTTCAATTTCATGGCTTTTTTTGTGTTAGACTTTCAACAGGTATTTTTGCAAATCCTTTTAAAAGAAAGGGGAGCCATAAAACACAAAAATAAATCTTTAAAACCATTACGTAAACTTTTTTAATCCAAATCACATATTATGATTACCTGTGAGTTTTATTTTTTCGCTTAAGATTATTGTATACTTAAAAATCGTTTAATAATCATTACTATGTCATTTTTACAACATAACTCATAATGATTACGATCCCTGTTTGATTTTAACTTGCTCAATTTGTAGATCGTGTTTTCTTGTGATCTGGGCGATGGTGTGCCATTCCGTGTGGAATCAACGCTGCCTGGCAAATATGCGCTCTGTGACAACAAATGGCATAATATCTCAGCGCTGTACGATGGCGAGCAGATTGCCTTGAGAATCGATCAGTTGCCGGCCACGATCAGCATGTCGAATCAACGCAGCGTGGGCAAAGTGCAGACCCGATCCCCCCTCTACATAGGCGGATTGCCGGGTAAATATCACAATGATCACTCTCTATATCTGTATATATTTAATTTGGATCTCTGATCTGTTTAGATATCGCATCCAGCGGTTGCTTGTTGGCACGCGACAACTTTAAGGGCTGCATTCGCAATGTTTCCATCCGCAACGAGCGACGGGACTGGATTGACATGGATGATCTGCACAATGTCCTGCTCAGCGAGTGTCTCGTTTCCAGGGATGAGAACTGATGATGCGTTGGTTCCTGCCAGGTTGACGCCACACCGAAACAATTTCCAAATGTATTGTGATCAATTACGAGTTTTATAGCCATAGACTTAGGCAACGTCCAGTTACTTAGCATATCACTGCCATATAAGTAATATATTATTACCCTAGTTGTACAATTTATCTGGAACAAATTAGAATTGCCAGTGACTGCATTTGTATGTCCTATTAATCCTTAACTAAATTTAAGTTTCATTATTTATTTTGTTTATTTAAAAGAGGCTTTAAGTTTGCAATTTGATTTTATTATTTCACTTCAAACAATAACACATTTATTTTCGAATCTCCTCTCATTTGTACAGAACTTATTTATAAAAAATCTACATACATATATTTATATATGCATTTTATATCAATATCAAACTATATATTATATTAATTAGTATTTTATATGACTAATTTTCATTTGTACATAAATCAGCCATTTAGTAAATAGTTACATATACTTATTTCTAATTCTAAAATAGATTGTTTAAAAAATAATTAAAAGAACTAAATTAATCGGAATAAATAAATATTTTAATTAAAATAATGTTCAAGTAGTTATTACATTAAAAAAGCTCCTTAAGACACCTTCTATCTAAAGGTGAAATTAAATTTTAAACCATTATATTGCGATTTAGGTTCATAGTTGACAAAGGGACAATCTGAAAGGGTATTAAATTTCTGTCCGTCCCAATGGTATTTTCTGTGTTAACGACAGCCTGGAATGATTTCCTGATTCCGCTAACTACACAAAGATTATGGATCCGAATTTACATCCTTTTAGGCGGGGGTTTCATCAATATACTAGCCAAAAATAAATGCTTTGTCATGGTCAGCGTTACTCTCAAATATTTATAATCCAAATAAGCAATATTGATGACTCAAACAAAGAGTATCTAAATAATTACTTACCAAAAGAATAGTTAAATTAATTACAAATGCTCAATATAATATTGTTTAATTTCATTTTCATTTTTTGTTTAATTCAAGCGCTACAAATATTTCCTTATAAATTAATAGAATTTATTTCTGTACTCAATTATTGATATTACTGTTTTTAACAGTGCGTATTAAATCACGTATACGTAATTTAAAATCGTGACAATATACCTCTTGTTTATTTGCAATTTTAATGTGCCTATTCTGATTCAATTTCATTCCTCGTATTATTTGGCACTGAAAAAAGTGTACCACAGTTTAAATCTCTGTTATTCAATATGCGAAACTGTAGCTTGAGATTTTCTTGTCACACCAAGATTGGGATATTTTCTGTTTATATTTCCTACAAACAATATTTAAAGTAAATTGTCAGAACATTTTCAAAGGAACACCGATTCAGGATGAGTGCGCTAAGCACTAGGAGAACCAGCTTGAACAGTCGACGGGGCAGTCGAAAAAGTCAATTGACTGCCTTGTCTCTGTCCTACGATATTTACTGCATTAACTTCTATGATAATGGGCTAACTGCCGTGCGGGATGAGTATATAAACCAAATAAAACTTGGCCTTAGACGGTTTCTCTTTGTTATCGATTTGGATAATGAGGTAAAGCAGGCATTCTATACCAATGAGGCGAACAAACGCTCGTCGAAGATTAAGAAAGCAGGTGAGTGGACGAATTGAGGTAATTGCTTACGACATCGAGATATTAATTTACGATAGAGCCTGTACCGACGGAACCCATTGAATTGGCACTGAAGCGCATACAGGATTGCCTGGATGCATACGAATATGTGACAAGAAGAATTGATGCGGAGAATAGCTTTAATTTGCTTAAATACTATCAAAAATATGTTCCCGCCGAACTCAAGTTTAAGTTTGTCGATCCCAAAAAGGACAAGGCCGCCATGGAAGCAAAGCGACCGCCAAAGAGCAAAGATACAACGGAAACTCTAACAAAGATCAAAATTGCGTGCTTTGGTGTCACATCCAAGGAGCATAACAGGGTTGGCAAAGGAAAACCTTTATCCAAGCGTGCGGTAAGCATCGAAGTTTTGATGGATTTTTTGTATAGAATAATGATGTAAAAATGCATTGAAAATTCGACAAATCGATTTTGGCAGAAGCGATTTTTTAAGTATTATTTTTTAGAGTTTATTAAATCGTTTTTCATTAAAATTTGACAGCTCACTGGAGTTTGTTAGCCGTGGCTTGATTGCAGATTTACGCTTAGTTAATTATGACAGGAGTTGATTAAATGTTCAAGCCTGGAACTTCAAATTTTGAATTTTCAAAAAAAGTTACGTATCCAACTTAAAAATTTACCAAAATGAATTACTTTTGAATAAGACCAAGCCTTGATCGGAACATCAATTCGCTTGGCTCGAAATCGATTCGGTTTTGGCAAAGTTATACAAGTTTTAAGTTGGTCCGAATCTCAGCAACTTTACAATTTAAAATTTTCGCAAGTATTTTGTGTATTTTCTTTGAGGGTCTTATTTACTTTGATTTAATGTTCAAACCGGGGTCTTCAAATTTAGAATTTTCAAATATAGTTGGGTATTCACCCAAAAATCGAATTCGATATGAGGCAAACAAATTTTTTAAAAAATGAATTACCTTTGAATAAGGCCATGCTTGATCAGAACGTCAATAAGCTTAATTCCGAATCGAATCGGCAAAGTTATACAAGCATTAAGTTGGTCCGATTTTTAATCTAGCAACTTTACATCTTAAAATTTTCACAAGTATTTTATATTTACAACTACGTTTCCCCGGTTATTTTTGACGAAAACTTTATTTATCATTATTATTTGGAGATTTAATTTTTTAAACTGGATTCTGTTCAGATTTGCATTACTTCTTTCACTACTAATAATCAATTTTCTAAGCTCTTGATCTGAACAATTTTCTTTGAGGGTCTTATTAACTTTGATCAGTAATCATCAAATAATTTAAAACATTTTTAAGGTTTTATTAACGTCACTAATTAAACCGTTTTGAATCCCAACACAGTACATTAAGGATCAACCAGCTACAACCTCAATTTTAATTCTTATAATTGGCACTCTGGACAATGAGTTCTATAAGACTCTAATAGCGTGAGTTCCCAACCAAACCAACTATAAATTCTACAATCTAAAGATACAATTGCTCTAGATATAATCAGCCCCTGCGTGGTATTGTCCACTTCCTGCCCGAGGAGTGTGCCTATGATCTTTTGGTGCCACGTCCACGTCGCCTCAAGGAGCTGCGGGAAAGCATCGAGAACATCCAACGGGATATACACTCACTGCGAAAACGTTCCCAGTCCAAGACAATAGGCATCTTTCAGCAGCAGCTGCCCCAGATGTCCAAGTGCCAGACAACGAAATATGCCAGCGAAGTCTTCGATCAGTTGTGTTGGTTCATCTACGATGTGCAGACACTTAGGGAGCATTACGATGAGTACTATGTGAAGCCCTATAACGAGATCGACATCAAGATGAGTCCCAAGACGAGTGTGCAGGAAGCCTACCACTTGGCCGAATCGCTGCACATTGGCGGGCATTATTTGAATCACGAGATGCCTGCTGTGGACAACGATGATGCAACTGTCTACATCTATTTGGAGTCACTGATGAACACATTTGGGCCACCCAGAGAGCTCATGACCGAGGTGGAGGTGCTGCTGCTGGCCAATCCATCGTCGTTGGTCCAGACCCGTGTGCTGGACAAGATCAAGGTCTATGCGAATGCCTTCAAGAGCATCATTAAACTGTTGAAGAGCGAGCGGCTGTTTGTCGAGCATGCGAATCCATTGCTAATGAACGTTATATCCTATATGGACCAGAAACTCATGAGGAACATCTATCACGCCTGCCTCGAGTATAATATACTCCGTCGTTATTTCTGCACCGGATATTCCGTAGATAGTCTGCTGTATAAACCCTTCACCGATGATGTGGAACCCCGATATCTGCCCAAGTACGCAAAGTTGTACCTAACCGATGATGCGGTTACCCAGCGAATAATTCAGCTAGTCGATGAGTTTGAGAACTTTAAAGTTGAGGAAATCCATCCACATATAAAGCTCTACACGTTCAAGCGGTGTCTCCACGAGGTCTTTGAGCACCAGAAGGAGATTGTGATACCATCTCGACTTTGCTTTCGAGATTTCACGCTTTATGAAATGCAGAATTTCTTGAAGGATTTGGTAACGGTCGAAATGTTCGATAGCACCATCAACGATGTGAAGGCGAATCTAACGACTGAATATCCAAGTAATAATACATTAAGCGAACACACCGATGTACAAAATCCATTTAATTGTCAGAGTAGAAGACAATATGTGGTCACTCCAAGCGTCTTTATACGTCCCAAGTCCCTGAAAGCACACAAGGTGGCTGAGCAGATCAGGGATCAGATGAGGGAGAAGGAAAGAACCGAAAGGACATCCGCAAGAGGCAGCAAATTGCGCAATCAGAGTGCTCGGAATTCGAATGGCAAGAGCCGCAGCAATATTGGTCTGACACAACAGTCATCGTCACTCGAAGAAAATACATCGGGAGCAAAGCAACAACACTCATTTATTGGACTGGGACCCGATCACCCACTGCTGACGGGCTATAATCTGGATGACACGCGTCAGACCATCAAAGTGAAGACGTCAAAATATCACTTCGAAGAGGGTCTAATGACGCTCTATCAAGAGAAATGGAATTTCCGGCAATTGAACAAGTATTTGAACATTGAAATTGACAAGCATAATATCCATCTCACCAATGAACGTGGAGATATGAGCAAAATATCGAACAATATACGTATACAGACACCAAGTGGCATTCACTTGAGGATCAGACCCAACACCGACGAGTGCGCCAAGGCGGTGCTCAACTATCCCAATGGCCTGACCCTCTACTGCCACGACACCCACTCCGAGCACCTCTGGTCGGGTAGTCAAAGCGAACAGAACGAGAGTCGTCGCATCTGTACGCCCCATGGCTGTGTTATTGTCTTTTACAATGGCAACGATACGATTCTGATCATGAGATACAATGGTGAGGTCTATAGGTTATACAGCTGTGAAGATGTCATGGAGGAGCAGGAGGGAGATGAGGAAGAAACATCCGACTTTGTTAACGCCTGCTCAACTCAGTCCACATACAGTAGTTATAAACCTTTGATAAAGGAGCTGGATCGGGACTCAGCCTCCAGGCTGAGTAGAAAAAAATCTAAAACACCTCCCACTACTCGCGAATCGGGTGGAAGTGACAAAAAAGGCAAGAAGAAATCCCAGCGGAGTACTGACTCCACATCATCCACAACTCTGGCTGTCAAAGCTGCCAAGGCCCAAGCCCGTGAGATGAAACTAAATCAAACTGCGGCACTTTTTGCCAGTATCGATAACGAGCTCAAGTACTTGGAATTCATCATGGGACTCTACAATATTAGCTATGTGCACCTGAAGCTAACCACATCCCTGGGCAGTGTTGTGCATGTGGAAAGACAGGATAAGATCTACTGTGCCAAGCCCATTCGGGTCACCGAGTGGCATGATTACTACGCCAACGAGAGCTACGCTATGCGGGACGATGGGGTCCGTATGGTGTGGACCCAGGACACTCTAAAGTGCTATCATACCGATGGCACTGTGATCAACACAACCACAGTGGGTGGCGTTGATGTCGGCATTATTGAGGATGAGATTGATAAACAGATAAGTTCTAGTAGCTCGCATGAGGGAAATTTCAGTGAAGAGGGTTCCGTATCCATGCAATCGGTAAGTCAATTTAATCGATATTAATTATGTAAATCAGCGGTGGGCACGCAGTGGCTCCGGGAGCAGGGACTGCTCCCAACTATTTTTCTGCCTATTCAGCGTCGTCGATATATCTCCAAATAACGTATGCGAAATGAAATACGAACAAAATTGAACATGTTCTCAAAAAGTTCCCATAATCGACAGCGCAAAATAAAACTCAGTATAATGAATGGTACTATTTTAGCATGTATAGCATCAAAAATTAGATTTCTAGATAATGCACAGTCGCGGTAATGTCTCTGAGCACAGCAGACCGTCGAAAATTGATTTGCACATATTGCGCAAATAACCAATCTTAGCCGAAAAATTAAATTGTTCAATACTTTTCTGCTATGGGCTTCAAGGAAACTTTTATTTATAAGATAATTTCGAATGTTCAGAATGCCAAAAAAATGGAAAGAGCCCCTGGATCCGGAAAAAAATTTCCATTGCAGTAGTCTTAAGTTAGATCCAAATAATAGGCTGAAATTGTGGGTCGCACATATAAATCGAATCGTGCGTTTGCCAAAAAATACAAAGTGAACGACAAAACGGTGAAAAAGTATTTAAAAGACATTGGAGTGATGATATGTTATAAAAAAAACCGTTTCTTAAGTCACAGAAGTACAGAGAGAGACACTTAAACTTCGGCTACGTGCGCTTTCTAGAAATTTGTTTTCTGCGAGCAGTTTAAATATTTGCATAATGGATAATGAGACGTTTTTCACATTGGAGGGTCATGAGAGGACTCCGAACTATTACTTTAGGCTTCCTAATATTTAAACACCTGAGAATGTAACTCAAATAACATAAACAAAGGTTTTATTGTGGCTGGTCATAAGCGAGCGTGGAAACAGCGATCCTGTCTTTTTTAAGGCAGGATTGGCTTTGAATTCGCAAAATTACAAGGACAATTGTCTTCCGGCGCTTAAAAAGTTTATTGATAAGTATTATGAGAATGATATTACGGTGTTTTTCCCGACTTAGCGTCTGCTCATTATGCCAGAACAGCTCTGAAGGCTCTTGACCACTTGATCACTGATTTCCTGCCTAAGCTGCAAAACCCTCCAAACGTGCCTCAGTTAAAGTCCATGGAAAAATTTTGGTCAAATATTAAAAGAAATGTTTAGAGAAAGGAATATAAGCCACAAAACATCGACTGTTTGATATTAAAAATCAAAAGAGAGCTTGCTAAAATGGGTACAAAGGGAATTCAGGAGGCTATGCGCAAGGTACCCATAAATATGAAGAAGGCAGATCGCTATGGTCATGAATATTTTTTGTAAAATAGCTTATAGTCTAATTAAAAACATATCAAAAATTGAAGTTGGTCGGACTTGAAATACATTTTTTATTTGTATTACAACAGTTGTTCGTATTTCATTCCGCATACGTTAATACTGATTAATTGAGTTTTCCTTTAAAAAAAAACGATTTAATTAACTCGATTGGTTTTAAAAAGAGATTAATCGAATTAAAGTACTTGAAAATCGACTCCGAAATATCGAGTTGTCGATTTAACGATGTATTTTTACATCACTTAAAAAAACAACGCAAACTGACAACTCTACTGATCCACAGGATGATATTTATATTAATATGCAAGCTTCGTCAGTTAAAGACTATGGATCAAAGTTTAAAAATATTGGACTTGATGAATTTTTAGTAGAGGGAGAGGTCGAAGATGAATACATCTACGATTACAGCTTCGAAACCTATACCGCAAATAGTTTTCTGATTCAACATAGGTCTTATGCGGGCACTCAGTTCAATTTCACCAACATCAGCGAGATGGAAACAAAGGTTCTTGCCGCTGATAACTTACAGTTTCGCATTTATCCTATTCCCAACGATGAAAACAATGTCGATATGTTAGATGAGAATCAAATTAACGATGTTCTCCAAGATCGCTTCTCATCAGAGGCCGATCCGGATGAGTGGACACGATTTTCAGAACCAAAATCGCCTCCCAAGGTCTTACCTCATTTGAGTCCCGGTGTTGAAGTCGAGGCATCCAATCTACGTTTATCCCTCGAAAGGGACAATTTGGAGCTCCATGCACTACTCCGAAAATTTGGATGTGATGAAAATGAACCTATAGTGCGGTAAGTAAGTGTACTCCGAATTCTGTTGCGATATGAGTGTTTTTTTTTATTGATAGCGACCATATTGAACTGAAATTGAACTTGAATGAAAATTTGAGTACTACCTTTCGCAATTGGGTTGAAGCATTCCATCAGTTTATCAAATGTGCCTGTCCCAAATGGAAGACATCTTATTTTATAGAATCTCTCACCGAAGACTGTCGTAAGAAAGGTAAGCCAGTCAAATGGTACACACATATTGAATATATCATATTTATATTTGCCCTTGCGTAGGTCTAGAGCTTTTCAAATCTGTACCCACCCTGGGAGAGTTTAACTTCTGCGCTGGTAACTACTTCATTGATCCAGAGGAATTGAAATCCATCCATGCCCGTATGGTTAACAATTTTATATGGTACGAACAAGATATGGAGAAGTTTCCTCGTTTTTCACCGCAGAAGAAAGCACCACAAACAGTTGAATTTCCTTCAGTTCTGACTACCAAGTGAGTGAATTATACGATCCAAATATATAGTACTTTAATGATTAAAATTCCCCATTTGTACAGGATCTATGTGGAGATACCCTCTCAGTTGGCGTACACAGACCGCATTCACTTGTTTTTAAATCCATTCGACAAAATTAAGTTCAGAAAACTAAAACATCGTTTTAATGAGTAAGTCAATCTTTTAAACTGTTTTTGTGATTTATTAATATTATATCTTTCCCAGGGCCGTTCTCTTCCATCTGTATCCACACCTACGCGGACTTGTGAAGCAGGAGATTAGCAAACGTAGCTGGCGCAATCATCATCTGACAAACAAGCGTCGCTTGTTTATGGAGCAACAGCGTCTTAGTCTTTATGTTGCCATGCTGAAGCATAAAGTGTATCCCAATTATTTCCAGTTTAAGGATAACTTTTACAACCATGTGCGCAACATTGATTTCTTCGAGTTTATGTCCTCCAAGTGCAATGAAAAAGACAATCCGGAGAAGTACATCGTAGATAAGACCGAAGAAGGGTCAAAACCGAAAGCTAACATAGGCACCGATCTTAAAAAACATCGTAAGAAGTGTCCATGTCCTAAATATATCAAATCAATTAGTTAGTTGGCAATGTTAATTGTTACACAAAGTATGAATTACAATAAATATTTTGGGATCTCTCAAAAAGTTGTTTTGTTGGTGTTACGAGTACAGTCCGCAAAAATTGATATTATTATAGATGAAGACATCTCCGATCCTAATTATTAATATAAAATTTATAGATAATGTGTCGTACATAAAAAACAAATGGCAAGGATAAGAAATTGAGATAATAGTGCGCGGAAGGATATTTCAACTGAGTATTTTCGTTCCGTGGAGGATTCAGTTCCAAACCGTGTTCCATAGGCTTTAAATGTTAGGGGAGGATGAAATATTTTTTAACTTATTAGTTAGTTAAAAGCTAAATGAACTCTTATGAAAATACCTATGCCTCGCATTGCAATGTTATTTGATTTTGATTAAAAAATAAATGTTACAATGTAAAATTAAGATGAAACGGTCAAATTGCATTTATTCAAATATTCTAGCTTTTTCAACTACAAAATTGCCAAGTCTAGCTACTCAATAGCTAAAATGGCAGCACTGCTCCAACATAATGCAAATGCTGGCAACCTCTCGCTGACAACAGCTGTTATTGCTATCGTTTGCCATATTCAGACATCGATAACAAGGGAGCTCAACGAAAACGCTGCTGCTTTGTTGCTCTCTCGTTCTCTCGTTCTCTTATTCACAGTTGTTTTGTCGCTGCGGTCGGTTGTGTTGATTGTTGATTGCTGCTGTCTTTGGACTCGCGCGTATGTAGTTCTTAAAAAAAACCCCAAAATTAATATGAAGTGCACGCGATTGTATTAATCACCCACAACAAACACACCACACACACACTCACGTATTAAGTGAAATAAAAGAATAGAGTTCTGAAATTGGTTAAAACACGCACGATGGCTTCGACAGCGGTGGGAATAACAATAACAACACCATTGGCCAATGGAACTGCTGGCGACACGGCAGATTCTGCCAGCGCTGTCTATGCTGAGCAACTGCAGCAACAGGAGAAGGAACGTCAGGCCGGTGAATCAAACGAGATAACGGCAGTGCCGAATTATGGATTAAAGCTAAAATTCGATCATGTTTGGCCCGAGAAACGTAATCAGAACTTGCGGCCATCGATAAAACAATCGCTGCCAATGGTGCCGCTGGCATGCAGGTGAGTGTCGTCGACGTCGACGTCGCTGTCGACGTCGCTGTCAAAGCCGCTTTAGATGCTGAGTGGACAGCTACACAGTATATTTGTATGTAAATAATTAATTGACGCACATAATGCGAAATCAATAGCAGGCCTAATATAACTCAACAACAAACACATTGTGGCTGGCTGTTGGTTGTCCCTGTGCCCATGTGTGCCAAATATAGCTCCAGGTCCTGTCAACACACAAACCCACACACACACACGATTGAACACACACACATTTATAAATTGAATACTTTTGTTCGCTTGGCGGCAACTAAGTGACATTAATTATACCAGAGGAAAATGCTCGGAAGTAGCAATGAGAATGTGTCGTGTTTTCGTTGTAAATTATGTCCTGTTAGGCACGCAAAAGAACGAAATTCAATAAAAATATCCTTAAAAAAAATTTGTTTTATAAAATTTAAATTTTTTTTGCAGTTTTCAAAAAATTATAAAAATGCTAGCGAAGAGATTTTTGAAACACAATTTTGCAGTCACTATAAGAATTGTTTGAATATTTATTTTTGCATCAAAACAATTTTTTTTTTAATCAAGGAAAAAAGATTTAAAATTTACCTTTACAAAAATTCAATATTTTCAATGGGTACTTAATGGGTTAAGGAATGTTTTGTATCATTCAAACGGAATTGAAATGACCCTTCCATTGATGCCAAAATGTACATGAAGAAGGTTCAAATAACAAGTAGATTTAACTTTAAATGCTCTGCTTTCACTGTTGGCTTGGCTTTGTAGCTTCCCGCATGTATTTCTCGTGGCGCCACATCCAAAATTGCCGCCCCTTTTTGTCTGCCCGCATTGGCGCCAAGCTGGGCGTTCTGTTTGCGTGTCCCGGCCACATTTAAAACAACAAAATTCTGCATGTATACGTTGTTTGTCCTCGCTTGTGAAAACAGTCGAATGTTTGGTTTTTTTTTTTCATTCATTCAAGCACGAATTTTCAGGTGCTTCATTTATGGCCTGCCAAACAGCCAATCAGCGCCAACTGAACTGACCTATCTGAAGCATTAGACCCATACAAGTGCAATGAACTCACAGACATTTTTGCCACATCCCCTGCAAAAGCATCTAAATGTGGGTCATCTTAGAAGCGTTCTAACAAGTAGAAAAGATAAAAGGAAAGATAGTAGATAAGATAGTAATTTTGTCAAGGATTTAATACCCAAGCAACTACTTTATGCTGAATCTGAAATGGTTTTGTCTTGTGTATTCATTTGAATTTTTAATTTAAAAATTAAGTTGGTCTAGAGGTGATATCAGATGAATGTTATTGAAACAAAAATATAAATTTAACTCAAATCAATAAGAAAAATATGTTTTAATTTAATTTGTTTACTAAACGATTAATCTCGGCTTTTTAACCCTTTTGTTATAACTGCAAAAACTGTACAGGTTCTCTGAAATTTTTGACGCTCTGTGACGATCTGTGATATGAAAAAAATGGTGTTGACATTTTATTTGGCTTATCATAGCTCTGTGACTCACAGTTTTTGTGACGCCTATGTGGACCTATCATTAGTTAGCTTTCGACTAATAGCTTCCGTGAAAGCTTCATAATCTTACAACTGATTAACTGACCGGCTTTTTGGACAGCAACATAATATTCTTACCCTATCTACTTGGTCTTCTTGGACATACATATATTGCCTATATACTTTATATGGTAATAAATTTGAAAATTTGTCAAAAAACATATACTGATTTCGTATTAACTAAATATTTATGTAGAATCCTTATCTCGAAGTGGCACCTGTTCAGCTTTCCTTATCATACGACTTTAAGTTTTAACCTAAATATTTTTAGTTTCGTCACGCTTTTTGTGAACTATGAGCATTTGAGAAGTAAAAAAAAGATACGTTTATAGAGGGATAAAAAAATGTTATGCAGTCGAACTTCCCTAACTCGAATCACCATCATCCAAAGAAAAAGTTCAAATTGTGGCAAATTGGACTTATAAAATTCTTTCTTTTTAAGTATTTTAAACGCTTTTGCAACTCGACTTAGTTTGAGTTAGAGAAAATTCAAGTTATTGAAGTTCGAGCTATATATATTTTTATATCCTGAAAATAGGGTGTGATGGTTTATGTAAAAGGGTAAAAGGTAATTCAAACTATATATTCTTGATCAGCTGATTCACCCTATCCGTTCTTCTATATCTGCTCGAGACTATATCTCCGAGACTAAAAGAGCCAGACATTTCAAATTTGATAAATAGTTTACTGCATTCCATACGCTGATAATTTTATTTTATATTTTGAATGTCACACCTCCTTCGCCGGAATATGACGAATAAAAGTATAAAGCTTGCGGTATTTGCTTGTATGTTTATATGCTTTATTGTGTTTGAATATGTACATATGTATGTATGAATGCATACGTGTAAGTTTAAATCAAATCATAAAAAATTTCGGTTACTTGTTGCTGTTGATATCGCATGCTAGTATCGTTTAAACTTTAAAGCCTTATCGGTATGCGTACTATAGAATTGAATCATAACATAACACTTTTTTAATAATCATTTTTAAATAGCTTATCATATCTACTGTATATATACTGTATATAAAATGAGTAGCTAGATTTGTTTTTTTTTTGTATCTAAGCATGATTTGAATTTTTTCTGATGTCATTTGCTTTTTATGTTCTCTTTGCAACATAATAAATAAAGGCCGATTTCAACCAAAGAGACCAAAGATAATATCAGAGATAGGACTTTGATTTGAAGTGTATAATTAACACCTACTACATTGACACAAAAAATTCATGAATGGGTAAATTTAACAAGGTTTTATATCCCCCATTTTTATATACAAAAAAGGTTGGAATAATACGAGTATTAAATTAAGTATCCTCCATTACAAAATTTGATATCTTCACTAGAACTTACCTCAATTAGAGCTTTTACTCGAGACTCGACTATTGCGTTTTTACTTTTGTTCTATGACTTTATACATCAAAATAAAGAAAACAACAAGAAAAGATTAGGAATCCAGTAAGACACAGTTTGTGGATACAGAGTATAAAACGCGTCGTAAAATGCGAATATAATCGAATCATTTCTAAGTAAATTACAAACGTACATTTATTTATATTACAAATTGTGATAAGCCCGGAAGACTGACCCACTTAATAAAAGGAATGTAGGTTCAATGTTACAGTTATAGCAAAGTTTTAGCATTTTCATCTTCTTGTTGTTATTCGGAATTTCGACACATTCAGTGCATTGTCGTGTTGCTCCTGGCGCCACAATCCTGTCAGTTCACTCGTCTGCCAGACATTAAAACATAAAAAAACCTCTTTACGAGGTAAAATTCTAGTGACGAAAACATTTTCATGCCCCAAAATTTCTGATATCCAATTTTGTGACGAATAATATTAAGTTTTACATATAAATTATTTTAAGCAAAATTTTGGCACTCGGCACATTGCGCTAAAATGTATCAATTCTTCATACCAAATAAAACTCATTCACTGTTTTGCGCAGTGCCGAATGCAAAAATTTTGCTTAAAATAATTTATATGTAAAACTTAATATTATTCGTCACAAAATTGGATATCAGAAATTTTGGGGCATGAAAATGTTTTCGTCACTAGAATTTTACCTCGTAAAGAGGTTTTTTATGGGATATCAGAAATTTTTGAATAAGACATCAGAAATTTTGAAAATGCAATATTTTTTGACAGTATATGTAGCTTTGTCAACTTTGATTATTGTTTGTACAAGCTAAAGCAAATTGTCTGGCAACACTGGTCCCCTTTACAAACACAGATGCCCAGCGCAAAAGCTACCAGCACTCTTAAACTCTGGGTGCTATGACACTTTGCTGCTGCTATCCTATTCCCATTCTAAGTAAAATGTATGTATTCAGCTAACAGGTAATTTCCGCATTAAAAAAGCCCTTCGAAATACCTTTTCAACGATATATAGATCGCATCTGTAGCTTCTATCGTTTGGATGCTATGGTGGTTTCCATTTTAGCGGTTTTTAGCGATTTTCCGCTAAACTAGCGATTTTTCGCAAAAGTCGTAGAGCAAACGTTTCTAGATTTTTGAACAGGAACAAGTCCTCATTCAAACATTTAAGCTATCCAAACAAACAAACTGGCTGCTATGACACTTTGTTGCTGCTGCCCTATTCCAATTCAAAGTAAAACGTATATATTCAGTTAATAGGTTATATCTTCCAAACCTATCGGTAAAATTTTTTGTGTCATATATCAAAAAACGCGAAATTTTACAAACTAAAACATATTGAAATTTAAAAAAAATCGTTAGCGGCGTTTTCTCAAAAACCGCCAAAATGTGGGGGAAAATATCTTATGTCACCTGTAGCAATTTACCTATGTACTTTAGAAAAAAGTTAAAAGGTATGCATAACAGCCCTTCAAAATACCTTTTCAACGATATATAGATCGCATCTGTAGCTTTTATCGTTTGACTGCTATAAGGGTTTTAATTTTAGCGGTTTTTAGCGATTTCCCGCTAAACTAGCTTTTTTTCGAAAAAGTCGTAGAACAAACGCTTATAGGGTTTTGAGCAGGAACAAGTCCTCATTCAAACTTTTAAGCTAAATCAACGATTTGATCCTTACAAACAAACAAACAAACAAACAAACAAACAGACTGACTTTTCATCTCATTTTAGGAAGGGCCCTAAAAATTTCAAAATTAATTATTTTTTGAACCAGTTGTCCGATTTTCATGATCGAGGTGTCATTCGACGCGTATTTTTGATGAGAATTGTAAAAAATTCAACGAAAATTCAAAAAGGCTCCAACGGCCCCATTAGCTCCAATAATTTAAATTTTGCCCCTCCCACTTACACCTGTTTATCTCACGAACCAGGTGAGTTTTCAAAAGTCTTAGTATGCACACTTGTAAGTTTAATTGATACCTTTCGATCGGTATATAACTCGACCTGATCGGACAGTCATAGCAAATCTTCCATTCTTCCTGTGTATATATGCTAGTCGCCTTCGCACCCTTCGTGCTGCTTTCGTCACTAGCGCGGACTGCCGTCCGCAGTGATCCTTTCCTCCATATAAAAACGTATCTCTTTTTCATTCTTTAAGTTTATAGCATGCAATTCGAAATAGATTATAATAAAAACGTTTCTTTCCTCTGCACATATTTAAGGAGTAGACGTTTACGCCGCCGCGCCACGCCGCCGCCGCCGCCGATTTTTGGTCTTTTTGACGCGCCGCCGCCAAATCATGGAAATATCGGCGCGGCGGCGGCGGCGGCGGCGTCCGGCGTCATAGCTTTTTAATACAATTTTAAAAAGCAAAAATCAAAAAAATTTTGAAATTTTTTTTTTTAAATCATTTAATCTTTTTTTTAAATTACAAATGTAAAATCAAGTTTATGAAAATGACTGTAAAGTGATTTTGAAAAACTTTTTGTTTTTTAACAATTTGTAAAAAATTTTTACTGGCTTTTTTTTAAATTTAAAAGAGAAAATTTTATTAAATTACTGCATACGCCGCCGCCGCCGACAAATTCAACGGCGGCTTGGCCGCCGCCGCCGCCGGTCCTCTCTGCCGGCTAAGCCGCCGCCGCCGGTTATTTCTGGCCTCTCCGCCGCCGCCGAAGCTAACATAATCGGCGTAAACCTCTATTAAGGAGTCAATCTCCTTTTGATTATTTAATCCATTAAACCTAGGATACGTCTTATAAAATCAAGTTTCTATTCAACAAATTGAATAGCAAAAGGATATTTACTCGATGCTGCAATAACAATGATCTGCATTCGAATTTTCGTCACATGGAATTCTTTGCATTTTATTTCCCACTTTCAAATCATATGCTTACTCAGGCGTTGGAATCAATCCCAAAGCACTTTTCTTTATTGTTTTTACATGGCTGGCATTTCATTTGCCACAATCTAACAACGAAATTTCTTTCTGACTGTATAAAAGAGAGACAATACGATTCTTTGGGGAGTTTTAGGTTGACTGCTGTTGAGTTTTCCCTCAGGTTCGTTCCCAATTTGTCGCATTTTGTTTATTTTTGGCCTTGCTTAGGGACCGGTTTATTTTTGGCTTTAAAAAAGAAATTCTCTATCTATTGGAGTCATTGAATTTTATATTCATAAAATTCTAAATTTATAACTTTGAATATATTTCAGTGATTAATATATTTGGTTAAATGTAATGCGATTAGAAGGTAGTTGATATATTTAAAATTGATGGGATTACTTTACGTTATATTGGAGCCACTTTTTCCATGTTACCATTGTTAAAATAGGTAAATTATAGTACCAATCAAATAATGAAAGTTACTTGTACATATGTTCACAGAGTAATTTTTTTGCCCCATAACTTTTGTGTAAGCTGAAAAATCGCTTAATTTTTAACTGTTTACTTTTAATGACCCTTTTAAATAACGTTGGAAATATTTTCCGATGCCAACTTTTTGGTCTTTTTATTGGTTTTTTGTTGTCTCGTTTTCAATTTCAAACCGGATATTCTATTTTAAATCAGCGGTGGGCACAAAATCTGAATTCGGGAGCACAACCAAATAGGCAGAAAAATAGTTGGGAGCAGTCGCTGCTCCCGGAGCCACTTCGTGTCCACCGCTGTTTTAAATCCTCCAAGGCGTTGGTCTTCTTGACGTACAGCAACGACTTAAAATATTCAACATTGATGATGATACATGATGAATGTTTTAATTAAGAGGAGTAAAGGGTCTAATAGATTTGTTTAGTTTCGAGTTTATTAGTCGAGCGTGATAAAATCGAATTAGAATAGATGATTTTATTACGATCCGATAATAAAATCCCATGCTATTAACAAAAATTTTATAGACCATTTGTACTTTTTAAGTACAGAGTCTACAAAATTGCTTCTTTTGAAGATGTCTCGGTTTCTGTTAGTTAATTTGCTTGAACATTTATGTAACACATCTTCCACTGACTTTGTTTTCAACAAAAAATATATTTGTAATAAAAATAGCTTTCGAACCTATAGAGTCAATCAGTTAATATAGACCTAAGCTATTACTACGAGCTACTTCTCTTTTGGAATTTCGTATGTATTTGCAGTATTTGAGTGATAGCGTTGTGTGCATAAGTTTATGGGCGAATTATCCCATAATTCCTTATATTCCTGATCCGATTTCGATTCCGATTCCAATTCGAAAGTTAGGAACATGAACCGCCATGAGAACATTGTGTGCAAAGGCTGCGGCAAAATGGATTTTACAGGTCGCTGTTACCGCTGCCTGAGCTGCCAGGACTTTAACATGTGTGCCGAGTGCTATGACGGTGACTTTACCACGCCCCAACATCCGTTCGATCATCCGGTCAAGTGTGTCTTTACGGCGGCAGATGTGGAGGTTTATTTCGGTGGCGAATATCTGAATGATCCGCCGCAGAGTTATCGATGCCCGTACTGTAAGCAATGGGGCTACAATGAGTCCACATTCCTGGAGCATGTGTCCGCCGAACATGTGGGCGCGAGTACGTTGCTCGTGTCCACCATGGTCACCCTCTTCGAGCAGCAGCAGGCGGTGCGTCTGTTTCTGGAGGACGAACAGCTGGCGGTGTTTGCATCCGCCGCCACATCGCGCAACGAACTGATGAATCGCAACGAGAACTCACTGGAACTCTATCTGGAGCCGTTGAATCCCAATGGCAGCTATCAGCGGGATCATCCGGTGGCCCCGTTGACCTTTCGGGTCGCCAAGCCCAGCGCTGTGGAGGTGGCACCTTGGGTGGCCGACAACGGATCATTGTCGGCATCGAATAGCAGCCACAATGTGGACAGTAATTTTCTGATACCGGAGCCTGTGCGTCGTCAGTCGTTGTTGGATCGAGCGCGTCACCGTTTGAACTTTGACCGGCCTCCATTGCCGCTGCAACAACAGCATCAACAACATCAGCAGCAGCAGCAACAACTGAGCAGCGCCCATTCCACACTGTCGGATATGATGCGATTTAATGAACCGCTGCCCACCAGTCGACCCAATCGCCTGAGCAACTTCCGCGCCCTGGCAAATCAATCTCCGAACCAATCGGCCAGCGGTCGGAGCATCAATCTCTTTGGTCCCAATGCGGCGGCGGAAAGTGTGCGACGCAGCTTCTTTTCGCCCGGCGAGATATCGCGGTCGCGTCCACAGCGACATCGCACTCCGCGGCTGCAGATGGAGGGCTTCCCGGCCAGCGGTGTGCGGCAGGTGCATGTGCAGCGCCTGAGAGGCGGACCTGGTTCTGGTCCCGGCCAGGCGAATGGACCCAGCCCTGGTCAGCGACTAGTTGAGTTCAGTGAACTGGCCCATGGGGCATCCGAGCTGATGAATCCAAATCTGTCATCCGGTCCGGTCTTGTTGCGCACCATCGAAGAGGAGGAATTGCAGCAGCAGCAACAACAGCCAGCAACCGAGGGGGCCAAGCAACTGGAGCAGGAACGTGAACGTTTCCTTTGCTTTCCCTTTTTGTCCGCATCGTCCCGATCTTTGGGACCGCCCGAAGAGCGCATCTCGTTTCTGGTTCAGCGCGCCGAGTTTGTGGCCCAGCTGCTGGCCTCGGTGCTCTGCGAGGAGGAACTAACTACAGGCATTACAAATCCCATATTGAAAGAGTCTGGAACTACGCAAAAGTTTCGCAACCGTTTGACCAGCGAATTTGTTGGAGCTGGCGACTCTGAACTGGATCTAAAGCACACTGCACCATGCTAACATACATACCTCCATATTTTATTCGTGTTTTGGGTTATCATCATCCAGCAAAACTTTCGTTTCATTTTTTACTAGGCACAAATTTTGGAGTCTCCCGCCCTTTTACAAAACTTTCGGACCCTATTGGCCAACTGTTCACCACTGTTGGCCAAAACAAATTGCAATTGTCATAAGTATTTGTGCTTTGAATGTGGATTTTACTTAACCAAGTAACCCAATGTATTATACCAAAACATATCAAATATATAGACGCTTACCAGCTGAAACATTGATCTCCAATATCAATAGTTTATTGAAAAAAGTAAATTTTATTATGTATAATAATTGGACTTTGTTGATTTTCTTTATTTTTATGGAACGAAAAATATTTAATATACCATTGTTAAAATTATAATTGAGAAATCTCGAATATTTTTGAAAATAATTTGAACTATTTAGTGTCACAAAGAACAGAAAAAGTTACTTACGGACAGTACTTATAGATATCAAAAAGGTTAAATATTTAGATAAACATAAATATTTAGAATATTACGTGTTTTTTAGTAACTAACGTTAACTATTATTATAAGCTATCATCCTACTTAATCGCAATAAGATCGGTCAATCAGAACGGTAGTAATGGCTTTTTTTTTTTTGACTTTTAACAATAACAAAGTTTATTAGACAAGTGTGGAATCCGTACATTCAAATTAGTGACATAACCAACACAATTAATATATTAAAAAGAAAACCTAACCTGTTGCTAAACGCAAAGGATTTACGGGTAGTAATGGCTGATTTAGGTTTAAAGTAATGTAAGTGCCTAAAAGCATGCAATAAAAAATATTTTAAATTTATTTTAACAAGTAATGGGTATCCTATAGTCTACAGCTCGACTATAGCCTTTCCTCACTTGTTTCTTATTATCCTTGAACCGATTTTCTTTGCTTTAGTATTTTGTGTCTGCCTTCCCCTTTCATATCTATTCCCATTCCCCAGGCATTCACTTCTTAGCCCCAGAGCAACAGTCAAGCACATAAGTAGCTGACTCTAAGAGCTAATTAAATAGTCAATTGGCTTGCGTGCTTCAACATGGAACGGAATGCCATGGCGTAGAATCTGTGCTGTCATTTGGGGTTGACCCTTATAAAGGGGTTCGCTTTAGCACAAGCGTCCGAAGAATCGTCTCAGAGTTGAGCACGTTTCTTGCCTAAATATGTAAATTAAAGAGGGAAATTCACAGATAATTGAAGAGTTCAACAACAAAATATAAACGGCAGTTCACGCTAGTGACGAAGCCCTACGGAGTGTGAAAACTTTGTTTGTAGTAGTCCAATCGGATGGTATAAAAAGTCTTTAGATACAAAGGGTCTGGGGTTTAGTAAGTGAAAAATAATAAAAAAAATATACTCTACTGCCCAAAATAACAAGTACACTTTTTTTTTATTTTAAAAAAAATTTTCAAAAATCTCTTTGCTAGTGTTTTTGATGATTTTACGAAAGTTTCTAAAAAGCCACTTTCTGTATAAAAAAAGAGAAAAAACTCGTAAATTTATGCAATTTTCAAAAAATTGTATTAAATACTAGCGAAGAGATTTTGCAGTCACTCTTACAATTGTTCAAAAAATTTTACTGCATAAGAACTTTTTTTTTTAAACCGAAGAAAAAAGTTGAAAAAGTAGACATTTACATAAATTCTAAATTTTCAATGGGTACTTAATGGGTTAAGAAAGTTTTGCATCATCAAACGGAATTAAAATGACCTTTTCAAAATTTATTTTATAAATATGAAGACTTGAATACAATAGCTGTAATAGTAAAAAAAAGAGTGTTTTTATTATTTTGGCCAGTAGTAGTAGCCAATAAATAAAAATCTTTGGAATAAATAATTTCAAGGACTTACAAAATTAATTAATATATAATATATTAATTGTATATTAAACTTAATCCTTGGGTTCAAGGGTTCCTGGAACATTGCTCTTGT
This sequence comes from Drosophila recens, assembly GCA_037043495.1. Classification (NCBI taxonomy): domain Eukaryota; kingdom Metazoa; phylum Arthropoda; class Insecta; order Diptera; family Drosophilidae; genus Drosophila; species Drosophila recens. Next base: position 37,476 of record JBAMBJ010001629.1, read on the forward strand.
CTCGATGTGAATTTGGTTGCAGCGATGCGATCATTTATAATGAAAGCACTTAACATTTCGCTGAATTTCGCTTAATGGAATTGGCTTCCCGTTTGCCGGACATGCACTTGACATTGGCACAGGGCACAGCCGAGACACTGGCCTTCCAAATGAAACACTGGGGCAAGATGTTAAGCTTGCTGGGCAGGGCGAAAGCGGCAGCGACCAGCCCTAAATTCGATACTCGTATACGTGTGTATTTATGTGTAACAACAGCAACAACAACCCCTAGGCGACCTAGAGTCGATAAACCAACCCTCTTGGCGCCCCAAATTTTGGGGCTAGGCTAACATTTACCAAATTGTGACATCATCGTCATTATGAGCAAATATGAAACTCTAGTTCTCCTCTCTCTCTCCCTCCCAGATATGCAGCCTATTACTGGAAGGTCTCTCGTGAAGGTCGACGCGCGTACATGGACTATTTTTATGTGGAGAATGGTAAGCAGATCTATGGCGTGCCCATTGGGGGCATCGGTGGTGGCAGCATTGGACGGGGCTATGCCGGTGAATTTTGCCGCTTTCAGATGCGTCCCGGCATCTATGAGTACAATGTGGTCCAGGCTAATCAGTTTATAGTCACCATCAAGGATCACAAAGGTTGCACCATCTTTCAGAGTTTGCTTTCCAAGAGCAGGTGAGATGGACACACGATTCTAAATATAGTGCACTCTTTCAATTATACTGTAACTAGACTTTCAGATTTCCATTCATTTTCATTCTCCATTGAACTTGCCTTTTTTTATTATGCCACATTTACAATGCTTTACTCATTTAGTTGATGCTTTTTTTATACGCAACAGGCTGCATGAGGCACATATATATTATATAACTCTTTATTCTTGATTAGCATCAACAGTCGACCTGTCGGTCTGAATGATTGCGACAATATTAGATGTAGACCTGCAGGGGGTAGGAAACTTTCCATTGGGACTACAACGACAGCATCTACAACAAAAGCCACCTTTTTGAAAATCTCGAGTGCTTGTGCGTCTTTTTGGCGCTACTTATGAGCACCGCTTTTGTAGATTATGCAATTTTATGCATCAACTTTGATAATTGTAGTCCCCTGTATAAAACTCAGACTAAGTTTAATTAATTTAATTTTTTTTGATTCATTCTTATAAATTACTGACCAGCAAATAATGGTTATTGATATTTTGTTTCATCAAAAAATCAATGATTAGAATAGTTATACAAATAAAATAATTATAATGATTAATTTCA
>JBAMBJ010001630.1:0-11041 GCA_037043495.1 Drosophila recens
TCGCATTCGCCTTAGCCAACGGACGTGTTTTTTTATTGCGCTTCGTATTTATTTATATTTCCCCGCTTTAATCTGTTTTTATGCTGTAATTTTTGTGCATAAAGTTATTTGTGGCTTGCCTGATACATCGGTTGTGTTTCAACAAAGTCTTAACTTAATAAATAATCATAAATTGAACAAATTGTGTTCAAGTACAACAACAAATTGCAGACCAAACAATCTGTTTGTTTTGTTTTGTGCATTTTACATTGCCGCCTGCTAAATTTTGTTTTTGTATTTTTTTACTTTGTTCTTGTGCATCGCGTCTTTCGCGCTCTAACGTCGCTCACCGCGCTCTCTTTATCTATCGCTCTCAACGCGCTCTCTAAGCTTTGCTGTTGGTGTTGGTCGCAGTTCCGTTTTCCTTCGCTCTCTGTGAATAGATTCCGTTGTGTTTCGGTTCGCGCTCGCGCTCGCGCTCTTATTTGTCTTTGTCTACTGTTGTTGTTGTTTGTAAGTACAAATTCAGCATCTGTAGTAATTAACCCTAGTGTGCCTTATATTCTTTTTTTATTTCTTGAACTACTATTATAATTTTCCTTTACTTTTTTATTGTTTTCTTTCACATATATTATTTTATCAATATATTTAATTCAATAATGGATGTCTGTTACAATAAAAATTGCCAGGTACGAGGCAACGTTAAGGCGGGTTTTCTTTGTTGCTGGCTGTGTGATAATATTTCACATGAAAAATGTGCTGGCCTAAACGGCCGTATAGTTGATTATATTCAAGCCAATTCTGGCTTAAAATGGACTTGTGAGTCATGTAGGGATGTCGAAAGGGATATGATGGGATTCATGAGACAGACTAAGAGAGGCTTTGGGAATCTTTTCGGCCAGTTTAAAACGCTGTTCGATAGCTTCTCAGCTTTGGATGCCAATTATAAGGGCATGAAACTCTTGAATCAATCAACAAACGCAGTTACTGCTGCTGCTGTTAAAAAGACCCTTGTAGGTGTTCCACCAAAAAAGCAAATTTTTGTTTCTAGGCTGTCCCCTGATACTACATCTGATGATGTCATGGCCTTTATTCAGGCCAAATCTGATGCCAAAATTACGGTGGAAAAATTTCAATTTTCATATCTACGGGAGATATCGTCGTTCAAAATAAGTGTTCCGGTCAATCATTTCAACAAAATTTGTTGTAAAGATTTCTGGCCCGATCACATAATTGTAAAGGAATATACTGTGAAAAAGAAAAATCGGACTCCGATTGTATTGCCTTCATCTTCTTCTACATCTGTTAGACCTGTTCAACCTCATGTACTTTCTAATAGCTCAAAAAACTAACATCCTCCCTCTCTTTGGGCTATCAGAATGTAAGAGGGCTTCGTAGTAAACTTACTAATCTTTATCTAAATAGCCTGTCCTTTCATTTTAATGTCGTTGCCTTTTCCGAAACTTGGTTAAAGCCCGACATTCATAATTCTGAAATACTTTCTAACAAATTCTCCATTTATAGAAAAGATCGTTCCCCACGTATTGGTGGTGGTGTGCTTATTGCTATTGATGCTGATTTATCTTCTGAAGTAGTAATAACCGATAGTTCTATTGATATTGAATTTGTTGCTGTCAAACTGAGTATATGTGGCATTGATGTTTACATTACATGTTCTTATATTCCTCCTTCTTCAGACAACTCAGTCTATTCTTCGCATGCTTCTGCTATACATTCTGTTTTATCAGTGTATTGCTAATCGAGCATTTGGCGTCTTGGGTTTCATAAAGCGTTGGTCGAAAGAATTTGACGATCCCTATACTACTAAACTACTTTATACTTCACTTGTCAGACCTATTCTGGAATATGGGTCTTGTATATGGAGTCCCCAATATAAGATTCATCAGGACAGAATACACAGAAAAAAAAATGCCATTCTAAAATCAAGTTTAAAATTCTTGATTCAAGCCTGCATTTTTTAAGTATGTTTCCAGGATTAAGCTGAACAATCAAGCCCGAATCGATTAAATGGGAAAATAAGCCCAAATTACTTGATTCTCTCTCAGCCTCTTGCATTTCAACTGGTTCGGTGGCTCACAGGTTAGAGTCGCCGACTTGTTTGAAAAAGGCCTGGGTTCGATTCCCACCAGTCAATTGCACTCAAACATTTTCTTCACTAAAAAAAAAATTTAAAAAAAAAACAATGAAAAAAAAATAAAATATAAAATATTAAAAAAAATTAAAAAAAAAAAAATTAAAAAATAAATAAAAAAATAAAAATTAAAAACAAAAAGGTAAAAAAAAAATTAAAAGCAAAAAATTAAAAAAAAAATCTTAAAAAAAAAATTTAAAAAGAATTTAAATGTAACAAAAACAATTATTTTTTTTTAGCCTGAATTTAAGAATTTCAGGATTGAATTCGGGATTGAAAAAATCAAGTATTTCATACACTGGTTTAAGTAAATCCGAGATTACCCCACTTTTGACATCGTTTCGGATTGAATCCGGGGCTAAATATCCCGGATTTTTTTTCTGTGTAGAATCTGTACAAAAACAGTTTTTACTCTTTGCCCTACGGGGTCTGAACTGGAATACTAACATTCGCCTGCCTCCTTATCGTAGTAGACTTTTACTAATTAATCTTCCTTCTCTTTCTGATCGGAGAACAATGCTTGGTGTAGTCTTTCTACATAAACTAATTATTGGTGAAATTGATTCATCTGAATTAATTAGCCAAATTAGTTTTGCTGTCCCGATCAGAACTTCTAGAAATTTTTTACCTCTTTCTCTTCAATTCTGTGTTGCTAACTATGCAATTCATAACCCTTTTCGAGTACTTTGTTGTAATTATAACAATCTTTCTCAGTTTGTAACTAATCCTTCATCTGTACATTCTCTAAATACTTCAATTATTTCTTACTTATCTAGCTTATAGTTAATTTATGGTTTTGTTTTATGTTGTTTAATAAAAGGTGTGTCCGTCTTTGTCTCTAATTGTCCGCGCGTCAACAAGCCCGTGCTTGGTGTCGTTTGGGCCACTTGAATGTACTGCTCGTTTAGTACATCAACGTCCAAATATATTAATTAGTATAATATTAACATAATTTTCTCCATATATTTTTTAAAATGCAGATGAAGTTTTCAGCCACGCGCATCCATTTTTCTTAGGAGCGTAAGAACTGAAAAAGCTGTTGTAATAATCTAAAGAACACAAAGACTGAAGATCACATTTGATGTCAATATTGTAGTTCCTACTTACGCTCCTAAAGCGTTCCACATTCAGATTGTATATCTTGCCGGCAGTGAACTGAAAGTGCTTTTGGCCATTCATAAGGAAGAACAGGTAGTGACTGCGCACCTGTTTGAAGCACAGTTGCCAAGGACTCCGCCAGAGAGCGTCTCCACACCGCTGACTGTTCTGATAGACCACCTCGGCAAAGTAACAGATGACGAACATCTCGAAGAGCACCAGGACCAGATATTGGCCAAGGACGACCATACGAATGAATGAGTTGGCCGCTGTACTCTTGGTCCACACAAAGGCCACGAGGCAGACCAAAAAGGTCACCTCGCCCGTCTTCAAAAGCCAAACGGGATTGAAGAACTTCTCAATTTTCCAAAGAACCGAAATTATGTATCTATGTTGGGCTAGACAGCGTGTGAAGGCACGGTTGAAAGATGTCGCAAAATCTCGAATATTACTGGAATCCCGTTGCCTGACGAGCTCTTCCAATGGAGTAATCTCTTCTACGGCATAGCTATATTGATTGACCTCGGCATCTGCCACGGACTGTGCCTCTTGTAGCATTCTGTGGAATGGGAATTAAATATTATATTGTTAGTTGGATACTATGAATGTAACCTCAGTTCCGACAGCGTTGCACCCATATCCAAACAGCTTGTGGCCAGCACATTCTTTAAGCTGCAAAATAAGATATCGTATTGGCCCGATATCAGAATACCAATCACCATATATAAACCACTGCCAGCAGTGAAGGCAGCAGATATTTGAATTTGTCCCATGCCCTGAAGAAGGAAAACAATCTCATAGACAACTGGTTGCTGTGAAAATTAAGATAAATAGATATAAATGGATTAAATCCGTGAATTGATAGGACTACTCACCTTATAGTCGAAGGGATACCAGCAGGCTAGGGGCAAACTTTTATCCCTGTAGACAATGGGCAGTGCTAGCCAAAATAGAGCAGCTATCTGGCAGCTATAAATCAAGCCCTTGGCCCAAAGATTCGAATATCGCAAAGGTTCTGCCATAGTCACATATGTGAAGCCGAGGGCAGAGCGAGTCTGATGTTGATAGTATCTTTCAAGAGATTAAAATTGAATCGTCGAAAGTATAATTTCATGAATATAGCCCATATATAGATGATCGTTTGTATGAAACAATTGACGATTAATTCCAAATCTCCCTTGTCATAGTTGATGTAGATGGTACAAATAAATAAGACTGCAATATGCGCACAGACAAAGTAATTGAAGATTTCATAGCACAAATCGAAGAATACAAAAGAATGTTTTAGAAATGTGTTTCTGTGATTTCCCGTATTCCATGGATACATTGCTGCTACACGCAACGTGGTGCGAATAAATCCGAAAAGATCACGACGTTTCCATTGTCCCTCCATGAAGAGTATATCCGAGTTTTCAACACGCTTCATTCTGAGTGCCTGTGGCAAAAGACCCGAACTTGTCGCCCTTTTATAGCTTACACTTATAAGTGTGAGCTCAAAGTTGTGATGATGCCCTTTTCACTAAAGTTTCCATTGAACGTGAAATTGAATTTAATTTAAATAAATAATGAGTTAAGTACTCTATGAAATCCATTACTTGGTTTACTTGTAATTGACGTCATTTGCATGCTACTTATTTAAATGACATATATTTATTCTCAATCAAACTTTTGCAAACAACCATTAACTCTTTTTAACTTTAGTTTCATATATCTAATCATTGAGGCGTCAAACCAGTTAATAGCGTGTTATATTAGAATTTTTACTATCACCCATTTGTTAGCAAAATTTGAATGAAACCTTAAATATTTTAACTAATTCTATAGTTAAACACCTTCAAAGATGGCTCTAAAATTCTAAATATTGCAATAGTGGATCAAAATCACTTAAAGAAACATTTTTAATTTAAATTAAATTCTTTTTTAGTCAGTTTTTAGTCACGAATTAAAACAGCCCTTAGTATAATATAATTGTTAATTTCACATTCTTTTTATTTATTTATTTAAAAACAGGTTTACTTGAGAGAGCATTGAGTACTTCATCTTTGAGAGGGCAACAAAAGTTTCTTTGTCGTTATCTACTTAACTCTCTCAGTTGCATTAAAGCTTTCGCCGGATGTTACAATATATTTTAAGAGAGAGCCATAACTCAATGTGCGATTATCAGCTCTGTTCGCTCTCTTTCTCTTTTGCAAACTTTAAAGCTTCTATTCACTTGCAGTTTCATTAGTTATAATAAAACCTTTGACACTTCAATACGTTGCGCGCTGCAATTAAGTGAAAATATTTATATATACTGTACATAAAGACAGTGTAAAAGAATGTGTCATGCCAATTTTCAATTAAATTCATAATTCTTGTTAAAAAATCAAACACAAATACAATTTGTTATCATGGCTAACACAAATATTTACGATCTGAATCATTACTGTTTATATGAAATACTGAACCAGATTAAAAAGAATTGTGAAGCTAATAAAAGACCAATGTTGGATATAATTAAATATGCGGATCTCATTAATTTTGCGTTGCATTGTGAATGTGTTCGCAATGTGCTTTGGGAATGGGATCCCGATCTTTATGACAGACTTGAGATCGAACAAACTTATTTAAGCGAATCGTATGAGGTTTCAGTGAATTTTGATGAACTTTATAAGCGGCTTCAGAAATCAACGCAAAAAGATAAGAATGTGTTTTGGAAGATTTACATGAATGCTCTTCAATTAAATTCGCAAGTGTGCGTTATCGAATTAAAATACTGTCGTGAAATATACAATAGAGATCATATTGAAATACTGGATATGGTCATGAGTGCGATTCAAAATAAACGAAGCATAAAGTTATTAGATATTGATATGGAGGGTGAGTAATCCACGATTACAAGTATCTCGATAATGAAAGCCTTATTTATTTATTTGTCTTTTAAGGATGCTTTCTTGATAAATTACCTCAGCTTCGACACCTGGATATACTTGACGTAAATGCGAAAATGAATGCTAGCTATTTAGCTGATTATTGCGAAGCAAATCAGAGCTTAGCCGAATTAAATTTCACAAGTAATGAGATCTATGGAAAGCTCACTGATATTGTATCGCATTGTAAAAATCTTGAACGTCTCACCTTTAAGGTCAAGGAACATTTTACTGATTCTGAATACACACACTTCGCTAAATTGCCAAGTTTAAAATATTTAGAAATTCTGGGTGCACACGAAAGCGGTTCCCTTTGCCCCCTACTAAAGGCATTGGCCACAAGAGAACCAAATACTCTCGAGGAATTGACTATAGACGCGGCTCCCATGGATATTGCGGAGATTTTGGAAGCGTCTAGAATAAAATCGCTTCAGAAATTCCAGTGCAGATTCATTGACTTGAAGTCTTTTTATTTAATCATAGTTTATTCATATGGAAATGAAAGTCTTAAATTCCATTTTGATAAAGAAACAGATGCTACGGACTTAGTTTTTCTATCAAATCTGACAGAATTCACATCACTTCATATTCGTGGAAGACACACGGTGGGTACATTGAAACATTTCTTTAAAGCGATTGCTGAAAAGGAATCGTCAAAGTTGGAGATATTGAGAACAGAGAAAGATATATTGGGAGGTATGAGTGCAGATATGTTCAACAACGATGAAATTTTAGAAGTTTTTAAAATTAAGTCCTTGAAAACTTTACAATGTGGTTATTTTGATTTACAACCTATGGAATTCCCAACACAATTGCCACAAATCAGTGATATTACAATAGAGACGGAAATGAGTGAGTCATTGCGAAACCTGTTAAAAGGATTGGCCCAACAGACACATTCCAAACTTGATAACTTGACCATTGGAGGGGACCCTCTGACTTTGGAAAATGTAATGGAAATTCGTGAAATTGAGAGATTGAAAAATTTAACTTGCGGATTGGTCGATGTCAATACCATGAATTATCTTGCCCACCTCACCCAACTCAAAGTGCTTACAATAACCTCGGAACATCCACGACAGGAGTATTTCGACGCGTTTTTAAGGTTTTACGAGGCCTCCAAAGGAAATGTTAGCATATTAGGTGAAACGAATTTTATAAGTATAGATACAAATAGAAGAAAACTAAGCTTAAAAATGACACCAGATATAAATTCAACTGAACTAATTCCTCTGGGCAGTTTACCAAATTTAGCCAGTCTTGTTATCATGGGAAGACATCATGACAACGCACTGGCATCACTTATCAAAGCGTTTGCCAGTAGTAAATCTACAGCTCTTGAAATATTATCTATTGAGAATAACATAAGCCCAATAGAAGTAAAAGAAATTGCTCAACTAAAGACACTGAGATATTTAGAGTGTGGATTCTCTGATTCTCAAAGTTTGCAGCATTTAAAACATTTGCCCAAACTTGAATTATTGAAAATTACATCATTTCCCGACATTTCTGGTGGAGTTTATTCTGTACTTATGGGATGCTCAAATGAAATAATGGTTCATTTAGATAACCGAATAATCAAATTCAACAAGAACTTGAGAATTCTTACAATAAAGAACGATGACTCTGCCGACGTTGTCTCTGACGACGATGACTCTGAGGGCGATGTCCCTGATGGCGATGTATATGCTCCATTAGCTCAGTTGCCAGAATTGAGAACTCTGGTTATAATCGGAAGGCACAAACTCGGATCATTTAAAAATTTTTTCAAAGCATTAGCTTTAGATAAATCTCTAAGACTGGAAGAAATTATCTCCAAAAAAATAATTAGTTATGAAGAAACTCTAGAATTATCACAAATTGCATCTTTAAAGAAACTTGCATGTGGCTTCTCCGATGTGGAATGTGTTGAACCTCTGATAAAATTAACAAATCTTCAAGAACTTACTATAATCAGATGTCCAGAAGGTTTTGTAAAAGAATTTCTTCAAGAGCTGACTGCACGAGAACTTTCTAATCTACAATCTCTGAGATTAATTGATAACTTACTTACACCTGAAGATATTGCTGCAGTTGCCAGAGTTAACTCATTGATAAGATTAAAGTGTGCACCTGGAGATGATGAGAATATTCATCTATTGGCCAACTTAAAACAATTAAAAGAACTCATTATAAGAGCTGATAAATGTGATTCTCTGGTCACATTATTCCACGCATTGTCTTCAACGGAGTCAAAATCTCTTCAACAGTTGTCAATAACAGGTCGATCTATATCATATGAGGAGATGACGATGGTTGCCAAAATAAAAACCTTACGAGTATTATGCTGCACTTTAATCGATAAAGAAAGTATAAAACTATTGGACCAATTACCAGAATTAACTAAACTGTCATTAGATCTATATGAATATCATGCTGAGGGCATTGAAATGGTGGCGCAGTTAAAAAAATTAACGGATTTGGAAATTAAATCATTTAAAAGCGGATCACTGAAAGGACTTTTGAATCAATTGTCGTCGAGATCAGATCCTATTCTACAAAGCTTGATCATAACTGCAAATTACACAGATTCAACCGAAATAGATGCGATAGCACAGTTGAAAACACTGAAAAGACTCCAGTGTGGATTCAAAGAGGACAAATTCTATGAATGCTTGTCAGATCTAACGAATCTTGAAGTGTTGGAAATAACATCAAGGCTTGATTTGTCTAAAAATTCTCAAACTCTGCTTAAAATACTACAAAAGTGTCATAAACTAAAAGTTATTGAAATACGACGCTGTTACGGATTAGAAGAATCGGATTTCATGAGCGAGGCTTTAAAAATTCTCAAAGCAGTGAGAAACCCCCAAGTACAAGAAGCTCTTGAATTGCGTGTTGGGTACATTGACGGCCTTACGCCAACGGAAGTAAGTTGTAATCATATATTGTAGTTATTACTTCGAGTATTCATTTTGTATATTTCATTACAGATACCTATATCGGATAAATCATATTTGACTATTTGCAGTTTGGATTAGTTTGATGAGTACTACTCGAAGTTACCGAATAATTATAACTAAACTATCAGAAGACTCGTTTATTCCCTAGAATGCTGTATAGAAACAGAAACACGCAATATAGATTCGAGCAACATAAAGAAATAAATATAGAATATGTACTCAAAATAGTTGAGTATTTATGTGGGCCAACTTGCTTGAGGTTAATCATTTACGAATAACTGTGGAAAATGAACTATAAAATAAACAATAAAGGCTATGTATATATTTCAGTTTAATTGCAAATTTGGTGTTCCTTATTTAAACAGGCGCTTGATGGTATGATATAGTGGACCGATCCAAATTTAAAAACAAACTAGAACTGCGTCCGGTGGTTAGGAACCTACACAACAAGTTTGAGGTCTCTAGCTTCTATAGCCTCTAAGATCGGCTGGCTTAAACAGACGGACGGACAGACGGACGGACATGGATTAATCGACTCGGCTGTTGATGTTGATTAAGAATATATACACTTTATGGTGTCTGCCACGCCTCCTTCTGCCTGTTACATACATTTCACAATTCCAATTTACCCGCTTTTTGCTCATTTTCAAAGGACACACTTTTTTCACTGTTTTGTTGCATAAAAAAAAAAAATCGACGTTACCTATTTTAATTATGCAAGTCCATCTTGTAGCCCCACATGTGCTGAACATACCCGTTAAATTTTAGGGCGATCGGTCAAGCCGTTTTTGAAATATTATGGTGACCACAAAATCCTTTTAACCACATATTCTACATAAGTTATGGATGTTAAGCGTTTTCGAAATTCAGTCGAATTTCCCTATCTCGAATCACCATTATTCAAAGAAAAAAGTTGGAATTATGTAGACTTAGTCTTATTTGTTTCTATATTTTAAGCTCATTGCCAGTAATTTGTTCTAGAGAAAATTTGAGTTATATAAGTTTCAGATGTCTCCAAAAACAAAAAAGTTTCTCTCACTAAAGCTTGATTTTTGATTTTTTCTCAACCAAATCTAGTCAGGATGTATAAGGCAATAGAAAATTCTCAATTTGAAAGTTTTTTATGAGATATCTCCAAATACAAAATAGCGGCAAACTCACTTCTTCAACATATAGGGACACGAATATGTTTTCGTCACTATTTATTTAATCAATGGAAATGGGGAAATATTGCACAAATATCAATCTTAGTTAAATATAGCTGGAATAAATTTATTGAGAAGTCTGGCAACAGCGATCACAAATTCTAAATACTTTACCACTTACAGTTCCTACAATTTTTCTGCCGCAATTGTTCAGCTATAAAGTGTGGCAAGAACGCTGTCAAAATTGGCAACAACGCACTGAAATCATGAAAGCCACCTGAGCGTCAAGTGATGACTGTGAAGTCCTGTGCAGGACTATTAGTTGCAATTAAATCTAGCGAAATGAAGTAAAAGGGAATGCGTTATAGATTGCCAGCTGGCCATGGCCAAGTCGTGACGGAGATGTTTAAGCAGTACTTGAGCGAAGTGAACACACAACAATGGAGCAATAAGTATTTCAGACGTGCAGTCAATTGGTAAGAGAAGGCAGCAAGATGGTAGAAGAGTTGCGACGAGTTTCCGCTTCCTTGTCATGACGACGGTGCATGTTGCACCCAGAAAACGGAAAACTCTTAACAATGGCCCAAACAAGAAGCAGGAGCAATCATCAGTCGAGTGGATAGCTGGACATCAGCAACTACGAGTACTGCTGGCTTTCATCTTGTCTCATCAATTTAATGGCAGTCATTGAATCATGTGGGACACTTCAGCAAATGGCAAAGTAGAAAATGGAAAAATGTTGGACACATGTGAATGTGATTTATTCATTCCTTAATATGCTGCGGCTTCTTTATTGTAATTACTGCAATGCGGAGA
>JBAMBJ010001631.1:0-24151 GCA_037043495.1 Drosophila recens
AAACATTATTATAATATTACATTATAAATATTATTATTTAGAGACAAAAATTGTGTTCTGTTAGCCGAAGATTCAATGCCCTTAACTGTTGTTTTTTAATTTAAAAAGTACAAAAATAAAAATTTTTTCGTTTCTTATTTTTATTTTCAAATAAAATTGAAACTATTATTCTTATTATTATAAATATTATTTAGCAAATATCGAAAGCAGAAAATGTTCCCCAAAAATTGTTGTGTGAACGTTGTCGTATACTCTCTTTCTAACTTAGCTAAGAGTACAGAGTATAACAACAACAAAAGACGAGCGAAGAACTTTTGCACGATCGTGCACGTGCAGTTCGCTCGCTCGCTCGCTCTGCTTTTCCCTGTTGCTCTCCCACTCGCTCACAGTCACGCACGCACAGCTTCTCAGCGAGAATTCTTTTTGTTTTTTGAAAATTTTTACCGTTTCTTTCAGTACGTTGCGTCGCTCGGCTGCAGACGGTTGCGTTGCCGTTAACGGGAAAGTTTTCAGTGGTCGGATTCTTCGAATCAGTCGAAACGTGCGCATACATATTTCTTTTTGTTTATATTCAAAACAATTACGATAAAAAGTCATAATTAAAAGTAAAACGTACAAACGGCATGCGTTTCATGTGTGTATATCGAAAAATCTTGTTTCGAATATAACAACTACAATTACCATATTGCGGTATATTTACATACAGTTGCTTATGTATTTGTAATTGCGAAATAATTTGTTTACATTTCGAATCTTTGGTGTGGTTTCAAAATCTCAAACTTTTGTGTGCGCAAAATTTTCGGATTCTATATCGCGTCTGTGTTTCGTTTAATTGTTGAAAATTGAAATTGAATTGAATAAATTTCGAAAATAAATTACACAAAAACTGTGCCTGTTTAAATACTCTATATTCTCATGAAGTGAAAGTCACAAATTACGAGTAATGCATTAAAGATTTAAGTATCTTGATTTCATTTCCAAAATGAAACAGTTTTTTAATCTAATACGCTGTGACCAGTTAACCGGTCAGGTTCGGGCCACATATGATAACTTGCAAACCGATATTTGTGGCATAGATCGTATTAAATATGTTTTAACTTGTTGCTCCATATTTGTGCTGATTGTGGGTTGCGTTTATATCTGGAGAAAATATGAAAAGTAAGTTAAAATTCTAGATGCTTTATGCGCTAAATTTTTTGAATTTCCCATTCTGTTTGATGAATTTAGTTGTTATATATGTAAATTGTATAGACGGTTTCCAAACAAAAAAATATCTAAATTCTATATTTTTCATGAAACTTGGTACAAATGATTATTTTTAAAGCGTATTACAGATTATCTTTGAAATTGTTTCAATATATTTATTAACTTATCAGTTTTTCTTTTTATACTATGTATGTCGTTAAGATATTGAATCTTCTAAGCTGTTCCTTTAAACTCCTTTCCTTATACCAATTTCAGCTATTTAAGCTTTTACTCTATCTGTATCTTAAAGTCTTGCCACTCATTTCGAATCGTAACGAGCCATCAATTTATATCTCATTGATAGAAAATCTGCCCCATATACATAAATATGTACATGTGTATATAAATTTTTGAATGCTCGAAGCATGTTAATATTTCATTATTTTATTTTCATGCCATTTCAGTGGATGCCATATAAATTGAAAGCTATTTTAAAAACGCATAGAAATATAAATTGGAATATTCCGTGACTAATTGATAAAGCTCTTTTGGTGGTGAAAACGTTCCCTCATGATTGGAACAGCATGACAAACAAATGGGAAAACAGACACAGATTGAATTTTCATATTCGTTTATTAAAGTAACCCTTGAGAAATTTTTTAAACGCCAATAAACGTTTCGAAGTATTTACATTTTAGTTAAGTTTTTACACTTGCTTGCCTAGACTAGAAATTTAAAAAAAAAATTTATGTTTGTCTTTTTTTAAATTATTTCTAAATAAAATTGCATACAAGTGATATTGTGCGGAAAATGCGGTCTATGACTTTAATCAGGAAAGTTTTTCCCATTCTGCTACGAACTCTCTTACCGATGATGGGCAGAAATCTAATACAGAGCGGATCAAGATCTATGATAACGAAAAAGGTGCCCAAGGGATTATCATTTCGTGAGTAGGAGCTATATATTTACAATTGTTCCTGCAAACATATGGTTTATACGTATAGAGTAAATTATTATTATGTCAAACCATAAACAATTTTTTCTAAAATTTTCTTTAAAAGTCAACTTAATTTTTACAAATTTTAAAAGAGTTCAGAGGCTGTTGAAAAGTTGCATTTCGAAAAGAGGAAAAATCATTAATTGGTCCCAAAATAAAAGTGATTTGGAATACTATTTTTTTATAATAATTAGTAGAATTGAAAGAGTTAAGAGTTCGTAAGCTTCGGATTTGATAATTATTTTAATGGAAAGTGTTAGTTATCTTCTTTAACAACCTCTTAAGGTATTAACTAAGATATAGATTGGTCGCTAACAGTTAGACACTAAATAAATTTAATTAAAATCGTATATCTGTAGAAAAGTATTTACGCTCGCAAACACTTGTATTGTTTGGATTTTCTGCAATTTCTAGGCAAAGTCTTGCAACCCTTTTGACATAGCAAGTGACTAAAAAGCTTAAAGAATATTTGGCCCCGGATAAACAAATGGGAACTTTTTGTTTAAATTTAGCGCATGCGTTTATAAACAATATGCAAAGGCAGCAAACCGACGCAGTCTTTGTATATAAACGCTGCCAGAAGAATGACGCAAGGGGGTGACGAGGGAATGAGGGAAGGAGAAAAGGAGAAAAGGGGGTGTAGGAGGTGGAAGGGGGTGGCATATTACTCATGCGGCGCTTGGCCAGCTGTTAAAATAAATGTGGCGGGCCCCAAAAACAGACAACAATGAAATCAAAAATTGCTCTACGTATTATTTTCCACATATGCATTTAATAAATAAATTTAGTATCTCAGGGATGCAGTTTTCTTAATAAACTACGAGTATATGGGTTTATTTGTGAGTGTAAAAAAAATCCCATGGCACGTTCGAAACTGGACTTTAATACCTCCCCAGACACTTGCCTAATGACCGACTCTGACTGTGTGACTAAACGACCAAATTGTCTGTGCAGATGCAGATACGCAGATACATAGAAGTAAGTTATAAAAAAAGATACATTTCCATTTAGCGCCGACGACAACAAACAGCAACAACAACGACGACGACACAAAACATGAAATCTAAATCTAGTTGCAAAATCATTTGAATTATTTACTGACAGCCGTGACATCAGTCAAATAAAAAAAGTTTTATTTCATACATATATGTAGGTAAATATTTCTTCAAGTCGCACTGAAGATGCTCTAAAATCTTTAAGAAAGCATATTAAGATACATTTAATAGATTTCAAAATATCTTGAATTTTTTTTCTACCGATTACTTGTACCAATTAATATTTAACGACGAATATTTGAATAAATGTCTTTAGTTTATTTTGTGCATCAAAAAGTTGTAAAACTTTTTGAATATTTGTTCTTTTTGTGAAAAAATTAAGTAAACATATAATTAATCTTCTTGTCTGACTTATTAAAGAAATGTTTATAAGTTTAGTTTTCCTATCGGTAGAATGGCTTAAAAGGAAAGTATACAGTTGTATTACATGCATAGATTTTCGATTTTCATACGCTCTTAACTTTTTAGTTTGTGAAATATTTTTTTGATAATATTTTTAGAGTTCTGTTTTAAATTGATACCAAAAATTGTATTATAAAGCAATGCTTTAAAAATTGAAAATTTCAGACTCATTTAGACTCATTTAGACTCATTAATATTTTGGATTTTTTTGGCTGTTTTTTTTTTTGATTTTGAAATATTATGCATTCTTAAAATTTTAGATCTGATTACAATCTTTGAAGTCAAAGAAAACATTTTTTCTATATTCTGAATTGAGTTACAACTTGACTTTCTATGTCTCTAGTTAAAGGGCACCTGCTATTCGAATATTCTGTGCTTGTTTTGTGGATCAGTGAACGGACGTCGCGACGTTCGGAGGTGGCAACGTTTTGTGGCTGTGACTGTGGCCGATGCTGCACTGCGCCGTCATCGTTGTTGTCTTCTTGCCACAGACTCGCATGTATGTCCGTTCAATTAATAAAAGTTTACTCCAGTTTGCATACAAACAAACATGTAATCAAGAAGCTTTACGAGTTTTCTTTTTATTTTTTTTTTTTCATATTTTTTTTTTGCTTTGTTTCTCATAGGAATTTCTTTGGAAGTGTTTTGGTTGTTTGAGTTTATTTTGGTTATTTGGTCTTGTCATCGGTTAGCGTTGAACCACTGAACCACTCATAAATGAAATGAGCCGCTGTTTGAGTGGCTGCATTGGAGCATTGGATGGATAATTGGTCATTCAATATGCACATATATCTTCATCATCTGGTTGCAGCTGCAAACGAGGCATCAACACACAGCAAAAACATTCAACAACAGCAACAGTGTCTCCTCATTGTCGTTTCAATATTTGTGGTTGGCATATTTATCTGTGGTCAATGCAATCTACTTAATTGAAGTGAATCCATCCTTAAATGCCTAGGAATTTAGAGCAAATAAATTTATCTATAACTTTACAACTTATCATTGTTGATTAATAAATAAATTTCAAATGCTTACAAATAACAATGATGAGACTTTGATGAGTAGACTTTTGCTAATTAAAATTTGTTAACTGTTGACAGGAAATTGTTTTGTATCTGTTTTAGAATATATCAGATTTGAAACATAATTATAGTTTTAAAAATGCTCATTATCTTTATCTTATCTTTATTATCATCTTTATGAGTTCACGCTCTATTATAAATAAGGGTATTTTGTTTGGCAATCTTAATAATTAATTTGAATTTGAATTTGTTATTTATTATTATTTTCATTTCTTTTTTAAATATTAAATAAAAAATATTTATTGATTTCCTTATTTATTTAATATTTATTTAGGGTCTGTATTAATAATTTTTTTGTCGAAAATTTCTAAATTCTTCAGCTCTCTTAATTTTTTCTTAGTTCGTTGGATTCTTCAGGTTTTGAGAAAATATTTTGAAAGCCTTTATTTGATTGTCTTTTTATATTGTCTACTAAACTATTAGAAAACTTCGTACTTTTTAAAATGACTGAGATCTTACCCATATTATAAATTTCCAATAAATATAGCGTGTTATAAACTCTTTGGAATTCTCTTTGACAACTTTTGATTGATAATACAATAATGTAAACATTATCCAAACGCATAATACTATCTTGCACTCTGCCAAGAATGTAATACCACCCATAATCTCCCTACACACACTCAGTGCAATTGAAGAGCACTTGAATGCATTTAAAATATCATTGATATCCGAAACTCATAGAACTCACAGCACTTTCTATTTGCAAGTACCGAATAATTCACCCCTTAAGCAGGAATACGCATCAATAAACAGTTTGGATAAAATGCATTAACAACAACAGCAGCAGCAACAATACAAACAATTCAATTGCACACACACACACTCGTGAGTGCAATGAGTGCGCTTTTATTCATTCATAAAAAATCAACTCCCTATGGGTAATAATATATCCGGCACTTGAGAAATAGTGGCTCGTGCCAAGGCGATAGTTCCAATAGCAAGAACAAATGCAGCAGGAACAAGAGCAGCAGCAACAACATCCACAACAACATCTACAACATTTACAACAACAGCAACAGCAAGAAAAAGAAAAGACAACAGCAACAACAAAAATAATATGTACAACAGCAGCAGCAACAGTATCAACAAAAACAACAAAAACAGCAACAACATCTACAACAACAACAACATCTACAACAACATCTACATCTACAACATCACAACAACAACAACTACAACTACAACTGCACTTCAATGCAATTTTCTGGTATTTTTGGATCATTCGGTAAACAAATCAGTTGCTCCAATTCGAAAAACTGTGAGGTGCATTTTATTCAACATGTTTCTCTGTGTATTTCAACTCGAAAACTCTGCGAGCGTATTTTAAAATTTTATTAGATTTCTTAATTTGCCACACTTGTGCTTCGTTAAACTTGCAAAAGGACAGACAGACAATTTCTATAGGTGGAGTGCGAAGATCGCAAAGGGGCGGGATGAGGTGTGAGGTGACGTGTGGCATGTTGCCGATTTTCACACTTGGATATCTGGTAGTACACGTTTTCCAACGAATCAAGCAGCAATAAATTGCATTTCAAATGACTGGCCATGGAAAGTGAGAGTATTGAAACTTTGTTACGAAGTATGTACGGCTATTGTGACGTAAAGATATTTTTTCTTGACCAGCTGATAAATTATATATCTGAATATTCTTAAATATTAGAAAACAATTTTAATTTTTTTTATTGCATAACAAATCTGTTAAAAATATTATATCATATATAAAAGAAGCGCTTGGTCGAAATTGAATTTACATTTATTTACAAAACTTTTATTTCATTTTATTCTTCTATGTTCATTGTTTTACATATAAATTTTGATAGGGTATTAATAATTCACTATCTTCAGTTCTTTGTGTTGCGAAAGGCATTTAAAGATCTTTTTCAAGTGTTTGAAAATTGAAAAGCAACCAATAATTGCAAGTGTTAAATAATGCGCGATAATTCAACAACGAATATATGCCATGGAAATGCATGCAGTTCAAAGAGTTGAAGGATATTATGAGATATTTATATTTATGCTTACAAATAGCATGCAACGATATCATAATTCTTGCTATATGTAAAACAAATATCCATATGTACATATACTCCATTTAAGCATTCAATTAACTTCGATTTCGTACAGTTAATTTGAGTTTATCAACATTTAATTTTCTTAAAATTCATTTCACTTGCTTGAAAATGTATACAAATTCTGTTTTATCTTACAATACAAAATTCCAACAAAACAATTAAATTACCATCATTTATCATTTATCAACTACAACAAATTGAAAAACTAATTTATATATATTTATAAAAAAAATGAATTTATGCATATGTACGTGTATATATTCAAATTACGTAGCTACAAATTATAGACTTGTCCAAACTTTTCAATCAACGACTATTAATTTTAAATACAACAAGTGCAAACAAACAGCCTATCAATAAAAAATGTTGCACCTGAACTAAAAATGAACAATGGAAAAATAGAGGAAATCAACAAAAAAGAGATTCCTGATGCCTTTCAATGAAAGAATGCGACTTAGGGATACCCTGGGAACTTTGCTTTCGTATTTAGAACTTAAGAACTGTCTATTAAAATGTGATTCTACCAAAATACAGTGCTTCATCACTTTTAATTTATATTTCCGTCTATTCTGTTTATATTTTGATTTAAAGGATTTCACTTTGAATTAAAACCAACCCATTATTACATACATATGTATGTTGTATATTTTATAGACAGTTTTTGTTATATTAGATTCTGGCATGTCATCTACAGCCAGCAAAACTGCCTTTTCACACATTCGACGTCTACAGGGTATTTAAAAGTAGTAAACAATTTCAAATAGCTTTGCATTTTTTATTATTTTCTTTGGGGTGCTGCATTTAAATACACATTGTTGTTCTCTGAGTGGGAGGCCAATAAAATAGAACAAGAAAACGAGAAAATGAAAACCTAACGCAAAAAATGCATATTGTGCACATTTTTACCAAAAATTGAAATCAATTATTCATGCACTTTTAGAGCGGTCAAAAAAGTAATTAATATATAAGGGCTGCACGTCTGTCCACTGTCCACAGTCGTCTGTCTCGATCCGTGGCATGCCACGCCTCAGCTGCCTGTCAAGGCAGGCATTTTTCATTAAATTTATGGACAGTCTGTGAACACAATAAATAAAATAGCCTCCCCCTCTCAATACCATATATATTTTTTATATATATATAAACAAAGTTGTTGTCGCGCTAAAAAATTAAAATGCACAAAAAAGAGACAATTGTTTGGGGTAAGGCACAGAGTGCATTGGGGCGCCACTGCGCCAAATAGTATGCAATAGTATTTGCAATAAATAATATTTCAACGGCATTGCGGACGCAAGTTAACTGTTTGCCACACCTCCTTCCACCTTTTGTTACCACTTCTCAGTTGGTGCACCTTTCGCACTTCCATGTGGCAACGTGTAAACGTGTTCACGTTATTCAGCCAAAAAGTATGCCACATTTTTGCACATCATTAAATATATCTGTGTGAGCTACTGAAGAGGAAGCACATACTTTTCATATTCGTTGTGTCTTGAATATATAGATAGTTAGATATACATATTCATATGTCCTTGAGTGTGCCGCATTGTCAAAGTTGTACTGTATTTTGAAGGGGAAATTTAAGTGTTTAACTATTTGATTTTTTATTCGTACTAAATATAGACCCTTTTTTTTAATGTTTAAATAAGTTTGCAGTTAACTTAAAGCATCAAATATATCGTCCATTTAAAATTTGACTGGAATAAGACAAAAATGGGAATTGCCTTAAAGTTAAGTGTCAAATATTTGTAATAAATTTCAAAAATTCAAAATTTTAAATCCTAAATCGTATAAGACAACATTTTAAGCTTCACCCTTCAAGCCAACTTCAAACTTCCAACGGAATATCATTTTGCTCGTGGCTTGGTTTCTAAATTCTTTCTACATTTAAATTTTAATAAATAATATGTTATTAATGCAAAGTAATCTACTCTTAAACCCTTACAATAATATCATTCCAATTGTTCTATTTAAAATGAAGTTTTCGGTTAAGAATGCCCCTCATGGTCTAATCTGATATCAGACACCACTTTAATGTCTATTAAAAGTTTGTTACTTATTTTGAATGTGAAACCATGGAAATGCAATCAAAAAGTGCGCCAGTCAAGTGGGCGCCATATATCACACTTAAGATTATGGCCAGGCTCAGTCGCTGCCGGAAAAACAACAACTGCAACAACAGCAGCAAATATCATCAACAGCAACAAACAGACATGCCAGGAGCATAGTCTGAACTTGAAACCAGACCGGACAAAAGAGAGAGAAGCCGTGTGGCATAAACACTTGAATATAATTGTGGCAATTACAAAAAACACTTGAACAGGCACACACTCAACACACACACAAACACACACAGACTGAGAGCCAGTCTGCTTTGGTTGGCACTTCACTTAATTAAACTCAAAATTGTTGATATTGTAATATTTATGCGCTGTGCTTTGGTTCACTACTTACCTACTTGCTTTTAGTATGGAGTTGCTACCTTTTCTTCTTACCTATCTACCAATTTGTGAATCTAGTGATGCGTACGTGCATATATTTTTCCCTTTTTCGATTTTTTTGTTCATATTTCTTTAGCTTAGACATAAAAAAATTTTTTTAATAAAAATTCCTTCAAAATTCGAAAAATTTTAAGAGATACAGCCATTTTTGTAAAGGAACGTTAATGTTAATGCAAGAGAATTCAAAACTTTAAACGTCTTTTTCCCGAAATCATGTTTTGCAAAGATGTTTACACGATTACTCAAGTTTTTTCTGGACCAATTGTGAAGTGTCAAACGACGCAATTGTCCCTGCCCCGATCATCGACGAAAAATTTTGTTGTACTTTGGACCACAAAAAAAAGAGTGAAAATCGATTTTTCATTTTCGAATGACTGTCATTTCTACCAAAAAATTTCACGAGGCACGGGCGATAGAGGCATTCATGTTAACAAGCTCCCCGTTTTTTTTCGGATGCAGTTTACTCCCGCAATCGTGTGAGCATTGGACATACCTTATTTTTTAATCCTTTTTTTGAAGGTCGTGAACATTTAACCCCAATGTAAATTATTATACCCTGTGCCCATTGAAAATGGTCAAAAGGGTATATTAGATTTGTGTGATGTATGTAACAGGCAGAAGGAAGCATCTCCGACCCCATAAAGTATATATATTCTTGATCAGCATCAACAGCCGAGTCGATTGAGCCATGTCCGTCTGTCTGTCCGTCTGTCCGTCTGTCCGTCCGTCTGTCCGTCTGTTTGAACGCGTCGATCTCAGAGACTATAATAGCTAGAGACTTCAAATTTGGTATGTGGGTTGCTGGATACCGGACGCAGATCAAGTTTGTTTTTAAATTTGAATCGGACCACTATATCATATAGCTGCCATAGGAACGATCAGACAAAAATCAAGTCTTAGTATGAAAAACTTTTTGTTGTTTGAGATATCTTAACCAAACTGACAGCATATGCATATGAGATGGTTCCATACATTCTGACCAAATTTGTTTGAAATCGGATCACTATATCATATAGCTGCCGTAGGAACGATCAGACGAAAATCAAGTCTTAGTATGAAAAACTTTTTGTTGTTTGAGATATCTTAATCAAACTGACAGAATATGCATATGGGATGGCTTCATACATTCTGACAAAATTTGCCTGAAATCGGATCACTATATCATATAGCTGCCATAGGAACGATGAGTCGAAAATCAAGTCTTAGTATGAAAAACTTTTTGTTGTTTGAGATACTAGATCGTTCAAAAAGTCCCCGGACTGACACATAGGCCACTCCACTAAAATTTTGAAATAAATTTTTTTAGACTGACTAGTTCATTTCTAGGCTCCAGTGAAAATTTGAGCGCAATCGGAAGATTCGCTATCGAGTTAGAAATATTATTGTTGTGCAACTTTTTGAGTTTTTTGAAAAATGGAAAAAGCTGAATTTTGTGTTTTGATTAAACACTGTTTTTTGATGGGAAAAAATACCGTAGAAGCAAAGACATGGCTTGATTAGCATTACGGGGTCTCTGCTCCAGGTAAATCAACTATTTGCGATTGATATTCCAACTTTAAACGCGGTCGTACGAGCACCGAAGACTCGAAGCGTTCGGGAAGGCCAAAAGAGGTGATTATCCCAGAGATCATCAGACAAGTCCGTCAAATCGTATTGACTGATCGAAGAGTCAAAGTGCGTGAGATTGCTGAGACTGTGGGCATATCGACTGGGTCATCGGTTTCGATTTTGCATGACCATTTGCATATGAAAAAGCTCAATGTAAAATGGGTGCCGCATTTCCTAGATATTGATCAAAGGGAAAAACGAGTGGCCGATTCCAAGTCCTTTTTGGACATGTTTAACCGAAATACAAGCGAAATTTTTCGTCTATATATCACCATGGATGAGACTTGGATCCATCACTACATTCCGGAGTCCAATCGGTCATCAGCTGAGTGGCGAGAGGCCGGTGAAAGCCGTTCGAAGCGTGTGAAGGCAAGTCGATGGGCTGGTAAGGTTTTTGCCAGTGTATTTTGGGATGGACATGGTATAATACACATCGACTATCTTAAAAAGGGTGAAAAATGCAACAAAGAATATAACTCAGCATTGCTTGATCGTGTGAATGACGAAATTAAGAAGAAACGCCCGCATTTGGCAAAGAAAAAAATCCTTTTTCGTCAAGACAATGCACCATCTCACAAAGCCGCTTTTACGATGGAAAAAATCAAAGAATTAAGTTGGGAATTGCTTCCTCATCCTCCATATTCCCCAGATCTGGCCCTTAGTGACTACTATCTGTTTTCAAACTTGAAAATATGGCTCCAGGGATAAAAATTTTACTCCAATGAAGAAGTTGAATGGGAAACTGAAGCCTATTTTGAGGGACTTTCTTCAGACCACTACAAAAAAGGCATCGAAATGTTGAAAGACCGTTGGACAAGGTGCATTAAGCTAGACGGAGACTATATTGAATAAATAAATTGATTAAAAAAAAAAAAAATGTTTTTTTCACTGTCAGTCCGGGGACTTTTTGAACGATCTAGTATCTTAACCAAACTGACAGAATATGCATATGGGATGGCTTCATACATTCTGACAAAATTTGCCTGAAATCGGATCACTATATCATATAGCTGCCATAGGAACGATCAGACGAAAATGAAGTCTTAGTATGAAAAACTTTTTGTTGTTTGAGATATCTTAACCAAACTGACAGAATATGCATATGGGATGGTTCCATACATTCTGACCAAATTTGTTTGAAATCGGATCACTATATCATATAGCTGCCATAGGAACGATCAGACGAAAATCAAGTCTTAGTATGAAAAACTTTTTGTTGTTTGAGATATCTTAATCAAACTGACAGAATATGCATATGGGATGGCTTCATACATTCTGACAAAATTTGCCTGAAATCGGATCACTATATCATATAGCTGCCATAGGAACGATGAGTCGAAAATCAAGTCTTAGTATGAAAAACTTTTTGTTGTTTGAGATATCTTAATCAAACTGACAGAATATGCATATGGGATGGCTTCATACATTCTGACAAAATTTGCCTGAAATCGGATCACTATATCATATAGCTGCCATAGGAACGATCAGACGAAAATGAAGTCTTAGTATGAAAAAGTTTTTGTTGTTTGAGATATCTTAACCAAACTGACAGAATATGCATATGGGATGGCTTCATACATTCTGACAAAATTTGCCTGAAATCGGATCACTATATCATATAGCTGCCATAGGAACGATCAGACGAAAATGAAGTCTTAGTATGAAAAACTTTTTGTTGTTTGAGATATCTTAACCAAACTGACAGAATATGCATATGGGATGGTTCCAAAAATGTTGACCAGATTTGGTTAAAATTGGACTACTAAATAATATGTATTTATTTATGTTTTATATGCTTTTATACAAATTACTAATTCTATTATAACCAATATATTATTTTTTGGAAACTGGCACAGGGTATCTTACAGTCGAGTAAACTCGACTGTAGCCGAACCTCCTCGCGAGCGAAGCGAGCAGGGGGCGGAGCCCCCTTGTTTTTTTTTTAATTTTTCCAATAAGTTTCCTGACCTAATAAAAAAACAGAAATAGAAAATCTTTACGCGTTTTCTTTCCACGATTTAAAAAACAACAAACACCCAGAAGACCCCCTTAAAACATGTGAATGTCCCGACCGAAATATTCATGAGTCTCTAGAACAAATAATCTCTGTTTCTACCTCAAATTACTGCTTTAAATATTATAGAAATATTTGATTGAAAGTGTTTTTTAGGATCATGTTATATACATATGTATGTATATTTTTAAATATCTTATGATTTTTTTTCCTGTTTCTATGATTGTTAGGCAAAAAATTAAGAGATTGATTCCTAAGTGGTCATACGTGTTTGTTACGATTCCTGTAAACTGTTCACAAAGTGGAGGTGTTTGATCATTATTTCTTATCACAACTCATATTATATTTTATTTATCATTATCAATATTATTTTATTTCTTACATTAGTTTGAGTCTGTCACACAATATGTAAAAAATTTACAAGATTGCTCCATCACCAGCCATTTTTGGTCGTTTCTTTTTTACTATCTATAATCTTCGACTGTTTCTATTAGTTCTCGTGTCACAAAATCCTGCTGGCGTCACGCTCACATCTCTGAGAACTGACCATCTTTGATTGTTTCACAGTGTGCGTGTGTTTTGCTTATTAACGTTTCTGATGCTGTTTCCGTTTCCGCTTCTCATTGCAGGTGCCATAAAACTTTGCTAGCATTTCACAATTTGCGCGCAGCTGTTTCGTTGCTTCTGCTGGCCGTTAATAGTCTGGAGTTGGCCAGAAGTCTGTTGCCACAGCGCCATGTCGAGCAACTGAACCAGCTCTTTGAGTCGTCGCCCATGGAACTGAATGTTATGATTGTCATCGGCTCTGGCGCCGTGTGGAATGCTTTGGCCGCCGTTCTGCTGACAATTATGCTAATGTGCTATCATCGTCTGCTCGAGCGCAAAAAGGTGACAGGTGCGTATCTACATACAAAAGTGTGTGTGTGTGTTTTGCAGACTCTGAAAATTTGCTGTCAGCAAAATTAATCAAATGCCGCCTCATTTCGCAGACTTTTTGTATGGCAGCATCACCGTGGAAGTGTTGGTTTTCCTCCTGCGCATTGATGAACTGGCCGAGGTGTTCTATTATGAAGATTTCTTGGAACTGGAGACCAGTTTGGTCAGCATCACCGTGCTCAGCTTGTTGACCTTGGCCGTATTTGATGGATATACCATTTATAAAGAGGTGAGTTCATTTTAATTAAATGTTTACAGCTTAGTTGATGATAGTGATTAAAGATCATGAGAGGTTTCAAAAATATTTGAACATAGAACAATATCATAAGAAATGTGTCTGGTTTCTTGGGAGCACAATATATATTCAGGAAACAATTCCATATCCATGAGAAGTAGCACTCGCTTGACTAATTGATTGATTTTAAAAGGAATATCTTAAATCAGATATAAATATTTGTAAGCTTAGTAAGACCAATTTGATCAGATTAAATAAATTTGTAAATTAGTCTACTTACATATTTTAAAAGATACCTCAATTTATGCATATTTCTGCATAATTTTCTGCGAGTGTGCTTTGGCAAATCCCTTTAACAAAATTTACATATAATATGCCCCCGAAAACTAGTTCAATATTTAAGCAGTTGAAGTAAGCGCAAAACTCAGAAGAAGGAAAGCTTCAGCTTCAGTTCGTGTGTCTCCTCATGCTTGACATTATTTCCGCTTGAGACCGGAAATCCAAAGTTGCCACACAGGACACACAGACAAACTTACTCGCCACACAGATACCCAGCAATAAGAGGCAAACAATAACAACAGCAACTACAATAATAACAATAATAATAAGGAGAAGAAGAAGGAGAGAAGGATAGACTAAAAGAGGCACAGAGCAATAAGCGCTGTAAAGTAGCAAAGCAAATAAAAACATTAAAGTTACATTAGGCGATTTTGCCGCTTACCTTTTTGGCCAATGCAAAGAAGAAACCTCGACTCTGGCAAGAAGATAGCGAGTATATATAAAACTCACTGTATACGGCTGTGTTTATACTATACATATTTGCCAGTGTTTGCTAACGGCGTCGGAGCTGGTTGGTCCCCCGACCAAAAGTTGGACCTCAACTTCTTCTGCTCGTCATTGTTATGCAGCCAAATGCACTAATGCTGTTGCATGTGAGAGTAGCACACAAAAGTGTATAAGTTGGCACAAAAATGTGCATATCAAATATTAATCATTGTAGAAAAAAAAGTGAAAAGTATAGCACACTTAGTGGGACTGTGGGCGAATAAAAAGATGTGATAAGTTGGAGATTAGAAACTACGATTTTGCGGGTTAAATGTCAAGAATAATAGTTATTATAAGCATGAAGTAATCAAGTGTAGAAAAAGTAGAGCAAATGCAGTTGAATTGGCGATTTTAGACTAGTAGTAACAAAATGTATTGTTTGATATTAATTGTAAAATTTGATTAGGTAATTGGCAATTAGTTAAGTATAATATTATTACATACTTAGTGAGGCTACTTTAAGTGTTCAAACATGTTATAAATTTATAGGTAGAAATTAAGTGCACTTACACTGATATTAAATAGAAGAAGTCTTACAACAACTTGCTAAAGTGACTGTTAACGTTGACTGGAACATGAGCAAACGTTGGCATGCATTTTTCATTCAATCTTTCTCTTATTGATTATTCTTAGCTAAATTTATGTGCCGGCATGCTCAGCATGCATACTTTCCCTCTCTTTCCCTCTTCTTCTCTCACAATTCTCAGTCAGTTATTTCAACTTTTCTTTTGAGATATTCATACACATGTCGTATGAGTAATATTCAAACATCAAATCAATGCCAGCTGAGGCTAAAAAGCCAAATGGAAGGCAAACTTCGGTTTCACAAAAACCTTTCCACTTTCCCTTCTCCTACCCCATTATATAAAAAGAAGAGAAAACTATGTAAATTCTTGTGCTCACATGGAAGACGCCCCTGAGTATGCTATACATTTGTAAGTGCTGTTCCGTGAGGTAATTGTGAAAGTTTCTTTTTAGAAGGACGGGCAAATGCAAGCCAATAGAGGCGATAGGGACCCTAAAGGCATAGTCATAGACTATAGCAAACAATTGAGCGTTGGGCATTTGTCAACATTTTTTCCCCTTCTGCCGCCCATTCATAAAGCTGAAGTACCGGAAACTGCGGCACTGACAAAATGCCGTTTCACGTGCTGTGCTTATTTGCTCTCGCTTCTCGAAAGTCGAGATAGAAGACCCAACCTAATTTGGGATCCGCCATGCAGTGCATAATTTTAATAAAGGAAGTTTGTGGCGTGGCCGGGGGGCGTGGCGGCTGCTTCAAAAATGGCGGAATGGCAGTCAGGCAGGGGCGTGAGCAAATAATGCCATGCAACGTTGAACACAAAAACCGAAAATACAAACAGCACGGAAGTCTCCAAAATACTCGACTGTTAAATGCTCTATAATTATAAAAGTAATATAAAAAATTAACAGAAGTAAAAAGTTTTTTTTTTAATTAAAATAAATAATATATTTAGTTAAAATACTTATTTGTTTTAAACTCATTTTCAAAGATCTGTTGGCAGCTTTGATAAAATGCATTGTTTATTAAATTTAACTTAATTAATTTTTAAATTAAATAACAAAATGTAGTGTAAACTTTTGGCCATTTTTTTTTGTAAATATTTTTGTATTGTATTTGAATCTATCGGGTGCCACAGAAATCGCTTTCGCTTGAATTTCACTTAATTTTGTATGAAATTTAAGTGAAATTTAAGCGAAAGCGATTTCTGTGGCACCCCAGTATATTTTTTTAAATGTTTAGTAAATTTTTGATAAATATTTTTTTTTATTTAATTTTACTCTATTCCAATAATACATAATTTTGTTGAAATTTAAAAAGAAACAGAGTGGATTTTTGAGACTCCAAAAATATATCCGATAAATTGTTGATTTCCTTTTTTTTTAACTATTGTTATTTTCTATATTTATTTTCAGAGCAGTTGTAAATTTGAAACTTGGAAAGTCGCTTTATTTTAAAATATTATACCTTGTTTCAAAATGAAATTTCTTTTAAATTTGCCCAGTTTCCTCGAAAATGTTAGAATATAAGCGTACAAGGCGGACGGTTTGTTTTTCGATGTTGTTATTGTTGCTGTTGTGGGTGCAAAACGGATGTTGAGATAGGCGGTAAAGTGTAGGGGGTGAGGGGAAAGTGCAGTTTGCATTTGCATTTTGGCGGAGCGTGCGCGTAAAATTAGCCGAGCAAATAGTCGAGTCGGAGGCACAGAACAGAACAGAGGAGCAGACGACGGAAGGGATGAGAGATGACAATACAAAAGGTTTATTTAATTTAACAAGGGATTAGCTCAGTTGGGAGAGAGCATTGGTTTAGACGGAGTGGGATTTTAATATGTTTACATTTTAATTGAGGTTAAGAGCAGATTTGCCGCTTAGTTTCTCTCAATCTTATTTTGCTCTCTGTCAAAGCCTTTGGTGCTCAACAAATATTTTATTTATGTCAGATTTGGCAAAGCGTTTGCATACTTCAAGGCGTTGCGTGCTTGACCGCACGTCGAGTGCCACAAAAACGACTGCTTTAGAGGCGCTTAAGTGCAACAAATGCCACAACAACTGCCACACTGGCTAAAACTGGCAATCTGCAGCACTTTTAACAACAACAACAGCAGCAACACGAACTCAACAAAAGGCTGTGCAAAAGAAAAGCCAAACGAGTGTCGAGGCGAAGTGCCATTGTTAAGGCGTTGAGCAGCATACAAAACGTGTTGCATTCCAAAAACAACACAAAAGACAAAAATAAAGAACATGTTAAAGAATATTTCTTGAATTGATCAACTATCAAATACCCTGATATCCGAAGGAAAATGAAATTAACTATGAATTACATTAAATTGACAATAAGAAAATGATGGCAAGCAATTTAAAGTTCTTTTCTGTCTTGATTGACGAAGAAATCCGAGCTTGAAAAGTCTGATACCTTATTAATAATAATTTATTTAATTAAATCATAGTACAATTTTGAATAAGTGATAAATATAAACTGTCAAAAAAATAAAGAATTATATTTTTTTAATTTTAAAGATTTTTTGTTTAATCGTTTGCCCTCAAGCACACCCTTCTTTTTTTAATAAGTACAGGGTACCCTGTTACAAGTGGCAGTAACACATGCAAGGCAAGGCTACGAAATGTCATCTTGTCTTTTTGCTTGTGGCACCAGATGGAGGAGCAAAAGAATAGAGAGGTGCATGTGAAATCTGTTGGCGAAACTTAAGACCAGTTGCTAAGTTGCTTTTGAGTTATGGTCCAGTTTCAGCCTGGCTCTGTTTTCTTTTTTTTTGGCCTGCAGAATGTGTAAAAGAACGGGCATGTTATGTATGTGTTCCCTGTCACTTTAAAAGTAGAGGAACTTCATTCAAAGTCCGTCTTTTTAAGCTTAATCTACATATACGAGTATATATATTTATTTAAATTAACTTAAACTTATTTTTTAACAGCGCTATCGGGATGATTATGAGGAGGATTTTGATCGTATTGGCTATAAGCATTCGCTTGCCACATTCTATTCCAAGATCTGTTTCTGGTGGATGACACCCTTGCTCTGGTTGGGCTATAAAGAGCCTCTTGAGCTGGAAGATCTTGGCCATATGCGTTTGGAGGATAGTGCTAGGGCACATTACGATCGATTTCTGTATATATACACGGAGAAAGAGGTGAGTTATTTTAAAAATTGAGACTATAATGGCATTAAGCCATTTCGTTATTTTGCTCCTAATATACATGCATATATGCATATAAGTAATTAATTATAAGTTCTCTGTTAGTAGCGAACAATATTCCTTTTCGCCTTTGGCTGTCTTTCTCATATAGAGCTTTTACTGTAATCATAATAAACCATATATTAAATGCATTAAATAAAAACTGTACTCATTAAGCATCATTTAATTAAAAAGCATACATTTTTAATGTAAATAATTAAATGCTTCTGGCCAAAAACAAAATGGATACAATTGAGTCTTCTTTTTTGGCCTGTCCAGACTCCGACTCTGTTGAAATTCCATTAAGAAAATATTGTATTTCATTTGCAAAAAGCCCAACAAGCAAATTGCTTAATTATTTATTTAAATGCAATGCTGCCGTTGGCCAAATGCAATAAATTATCAATGCAAATAAAAAAGAAATGCCTGCAATGAGTCCAGAGACTCTACAATATACTTGATAGCAAAGTGAAAGTTTGTTCATTGTCTGCTGAATACCCTGTTTATACAGAAAATAATTAAAAAGGTAGTATTAAGCATAATGTTTATAATTATATAATAATATAAGTAATAATATGCATATAGTATATTATGTCATGTTCTTCCGACATCATCAAATGTAAAATCTAAAATCTGTCTTCTACGCCAAAATTTTTAAATTTATTATTATTCCATATGTATACCTTATATTCTGTATACGACTTTTGTGATCTTAGATATTACCAAACTTAATTTGAAGTATCCGTTTCTGGAGAGTCTTTTCACATTTTATCCGTATCTTTCTTACTTGGGTGTCAGTTTTTTAATGTTAATTTATATGCGATATTTTGTGTGCACTTTTAATGACAACGCGATGGCAAAGCAGTCAAATAACGTCTGGTATTAATGTGCTTATTAATTACGTATTCATGTGAACTACATGTCGTATGCGTAATGCGCATAGTGGACATCGAATGGCAATGCAAGAAAACATTTTGTGATGATCAAATACAGTAGAAATTAAATGTGTTTTATTAATAACTTACAAAAATTAAAAAAAATATAACTTAAGTGTTAATTATTGTTTATTATTTTATGATTATTTGGTAAAGGTTTCAGATCAGTGTGTCAACTGGTTTTTACATTAACTCATTTCATCATAACAAATCGTTATTTTCATCTGATTTATATACTTTATTTTCTTTAATTGTAGAAAAAATCGAATACGGCGCCATCTTTGTGGTATTGCTATATAAAGAACAGTTGGCGCATGTTTGCATTGGGCGGCATTTTAAAGTTGGCCGGTGATTTATTTGCATTGATTGGTCCACTTGCCATCCAGCAAATAGTGCAATATATTGAGGGACTCTATGCGACGGCACTGGAGCAGCCCCAAATGGGAGGTGATGGTAACCCTAATGCGGCCACAGATGTTGCTGATGATGTTGTTTACTATGCCGATGATGATGTTGATAATGATGATATATTCAGTATGGGTATTGGCATTGGCGATGTGAGAATTTACTATGCCAGATGGTTGGATTTGCTAACAAATGGCTGGAGCATTGCTTGGCTTGTATTGTTGGCCGCATTGGCACAGGCCGCATTGTCACAGGCCTCAACGCATGTGCTCAATATGACGGGCATCAGGATTAAAACATCGCTACAGGGTCTAATTTATCGTAAAAGTTTGCTTCTAAATGCCAGCAGCGGTTGTGGCAACAATGCTGCCCATAATGATGATGTTGATGATGATGCTGTTGCTGATGGGGATGGTGGCAACCCTGCTGCTGCTGCTGCTGCTGATGTGCAACAAAATGGCGACATTAAGTTGACTCCCAATGATAAGCCTGCAGAGGTAGATGCCCCACAACAAACAGAGCGTTCCGGCGGTGAGTGTTTGGATTTGTCCCTTCAACCCCCTTTCATTTCCTTTATCCTCCCCTTCTTTTTATTCCCTTCTTTTCTTTCCCTTTCCCATATCAAACACACTCGTGTTTGACAGAGGTAAATGTGCGTTTGGTGTTAATTGAAAGTTTTACGGCTGAAGCGTTTGCTGCCAGCAGCGAACCTGGCCAAATGTCCATTTGTAATTGGCTTAAATGGGCGTGGCCGTTACTGGCTGGAATTGTTGTACTTTCGACTAGCGGCTTCTATTTGTTTTTAGATGCGATTAGAGCTGCTTTTTGTGTGCGTCCCGTAAAGACAAATTGCTTTTCGAGTGGCTTTCACCATGTCCAGCGGCAAAAGTTTATTGCCCGACAGGTTTTATGGCAGAACATTGTTTGTTTTTAGTATAGATTGATATACTTGATATGCCAGTAAGTCGAGAGTAAGTCGATTGCAATCAGTTGATTATAAAAGTTAATACACTTCCGGTTTCATTGAGATGTTTAGTCAATTAAATAATAAATATCTATGTAGATATTTATTAGGATTTTATTTGAGATTAATTGTGAGCTATATTTGACAATATAACTTGGTAAAGCTGATCCTTAAAATGAAAACGGTTATAAGAAAATTATAAAGAATTTTATTTATATGTAAAATTTTTAAAATTAAAATTTGTTTTAAATATGATAAGGGTCTAATTTAAAAATTAAAATTTTCAAAACTAATAAAGTATGAATTTGGGATTAATTTAGAAGTAAGTAAAAGCAAAAAAATTGGCTCAATAATTATTTAAAGTCGGTTTCAATACGGACAATTAAAAAGTAGAAATAATTTGGCTATTTTAATATATAGAAATTTGTTGCATATTTCTACTTTTCGCGATTTAAGGATTATCCAATATATGTAATAGGATCTGTTGAGTTGCAGTTAAGTTACTTTCATATAAAGTAAATATTGCAATCAACAGCAGAATTAACAATTTTTTAAATATACCCTAAATCCTTGCGAATGATTCAAATAAAATTTCTTTTAATTAAAATACGGTGTGTAAATGTTATTTATTTAAATCTGTTTTATTGTACCGCCCGCAGGCCAACATGACATTGGCGCCATTACGAACCACATGACGGAGGATACGCTAAATATTATGCAGTTCTTTTGGATCTCTCACTATGCCTGGGCCATACCATTCAAGGTTCGTATCTCAGAAATTGGAAAGTACTTTGTAATTTACGAGCATCTTGTGTGCAATTTTTTGTACAACTTTTTCATTGAAACCTAATTTATAACACTTCAAGTTGTTGCCCTAATCACACTACATAGATTTATCTGGTGTAGTAATTGGCCTTTCTATACTCGTAAATTGCAATGCATTTGATTTGTATTTTATTTGTGCAATTTCTTGCACATTGCATGCAAATTTTATTTGCGATTGTCTTTTAAATGTCCATGATGTTGGAATATATTATGTAAACATTTGGAAATAAATGCCTACTGAATACGCAAATAGGGCTTAAAGCTAGGGATTTTTCTTTAATTAAACAAACATGTTAATGATTTAACTAAATAACAGATATTTAAGATATTCGTGTGATAAACTATTTAATGCTCTGTTAATTTGTATATTATTAAATATATTTAAATTCGAATTATTGTTGGAAGTTTAAAAATATTCAGATGGCATTTAAATCTTCGTATAATCTTCTGTAAAATTTAATTTTATTTTTAATTTATAGATGGCACTGAATAGATTCACATTATAAGTGATTTTATGTACTTTGATTTATCTGTTTTCTTCCTGAAATTTGTAGAATATATAGATCATATAAAAATGTATTCGTTTGTCAAAAATCAAGTCTGTAACTAAATGATTCTCCTGCTAAGGTCCTTTATAAGCTTTAGCTGTGCCAACTTTCTACAGGGTATAATAACCCTACTCACACACACACGGACCATGAGACTTATAAACATACATACACACACGCATAATTAATTAGTATTAAATGTGTTCGGCATAATTAGCTATGTGGTTGTATTTACTTTGGTCCAGCCTTCTGGTCGAGTTACAGTTCTCAATTCTCAGTTTCCAGTTTCCACTGTGCTCTCCATATCGAAATGAATTGATTTGCAAATGTTTTTGGGGGGCGGTGGCTCGTCCTTTGCCTGGTTTAGGATTTGCGGTGTGGACTGTGGAGTAACCTGGCAACAGCTGCATTATAATTTACTCGTTAGTATGCAGGCCGAATCGGATTTACCAGACAGTCGGTCGGTGTGGCAGTCTAGCATAGCATTTGGTTACTTGGGCTTATTGTGTAAAAAATTAATTAACATTTAAGTTAGCAGGTATTGTCAGCATTCACAGTACGTGTGGGTTCCATTTGTGTTAATATACATATCTTCGATACATGCTGGAAATTCTAGCTAAAATTGATAAGAGGCTTACAGGAATTCGGCATAACACAATTTTGGTGCAAATTATTTAACATTGTTTCAGAGTTTCTTGTAGTTGGGGCTTGTTAGTAGCAAATTGGGGTATCTTTAGGGGAAACACATATATAATAAGAGCAGATTGTGAAACCTAAGGAAGTTATTAATTTCATCTTGATAATGTAATGTAGAAGTCCTTAATTGATTAATTTCCTATTTATAAAGTCACGTCATCACAGTACACAATTTCTGGATTGCCAAATACTATTTTCATCAGATCTTATACTTTGTATCAGGACATCTTTTAATTTTCTCAGATAATCTATTTAATAGAAAATTTATCAGTCTTGCTATAATCTCAAAGTCTCTGAGTCAACTCCTGATCTACATTTTCAAGCCGACTTCCAGATAATTATCTAATTTTTTTTATTATTTAAGCCCCATTTAGACGACCACTTTTTCACCGACACTTATTGTCACATTTTGTCAAAAAACTGTCCGTGTGGCGTAACCACACAAAATTTCAAAGCGTCGGTAGAAAACTAACACTCACCGATAGAAATAGAACACGTTCTATTCCATCGGTGAGCTATGGTGAGCGACAGGGACAGCTTTTTGACAAAAAGGTCGGTTTTTTGACAAAAAGCTGTCCCTGTCGCTCACCATAGCTCACCGATGGAATAGAACGTGTTCTATTTCTATCGGTGAGTGTTAGTTTTCTACCGACACTTTGAAATTTTGTGTGGTTACGCCACACGGACAGCTTTTGACAAAATGTGACAATAAGTGTCGGTGAAAAAGTGCTCGTCTAAATGGGGCTTTCAATCAATTTGGTTCATGGTTCGAATCTTCTTAAAATTTTGTATTGATGCTTTATACTAACTCAAATGGGCAGGAAATCTGATTTCGGGAGCACAACCATAACAGTTACAGCTGGCATCAAAATAGTTGGGAGCAGTTGCTGCTCCCGGAGCCACTGCGTGCCTACCGCTGATTAAAATATGATTTAATTAATATTAAAATATGTTAAGGTTATAACTAACGCAACAGTCCATTGCCACATTCTGTAATAAATATACATATAGATTTATTTGAATAACACATACTTGTGCTTTAAGTTGTCTATCTTCAACACATGAAATTGATTTCGATTTTATGCAGCACAACTTGAACATGTTATTATGGTAATTACGCAAATATTTGACTCACAACATAATTATGTTTTAG